>KN890593.1:25562-38063 GCA_000934455.1 Apostichopus parvimensis
GATATCCTAAGTTAGGCCATACATACCTAGGCTTATATCAGACAAACACTTAGCGAGAAAAAATGGCGAGTAAATTTAACGTTTTGGCGAGTAGAATTTTAGACTCGGTCGCCAGTTGGCGAGTAGTTTTAAAAAAATTTGTCGAGGCCTGATATATATAGATATATATTTTATTGAAAATCGTATTGAGTTGGAAAATCAAGAACAGTGAAAAAACTTCCAGCCTCGACCGGGATTCGAACCCGGGCCTCCCGCCGCGCTGTACGCGGACACCCTAACCAACTAGGCTATGGACGCTGATGTATGTCCAGAGGTTCGAAACCGGTAAGGAAGGTCGTAATTCCACTGTAGGCGTTTGTCATCTGTATCGAACAATACCAAATATATATACATATGAAAAGCAAACAAGAACAGGTACACTGTCAAATGCTTATTGGATGATTTGGCGTGAGTGACAATTCAATAAATGTTTAAGAGACAATTTTGTTTATTTGTAAGGGATTTTAAGTCGTGCTAATGAGCGATTTGTTGTTAGAAATCTACATTGTCTGGGAATACCTTGAAGCAACAGAATTGCCATGAAAATACTTTTGAAAACTTTAACCCACCTAAGCACGCTTAAAACTGTTCATTTTAAATCCAAAATATATAATGATGTTTGCTTTGAAACAAAGTCAAATGTGTTTTCTGGGCCACCGTAAATATTAAACTCATCACACACGTTGAATGGAAATCTGTACTGTCTTCGTATTGATTCCGTTACGGCCACGTAATTCTTGTAAACACAGTCAAGAAGTTACAGCACAAGGTTGAATGGCGGTTTACATGTTCGATTCATAATTCTTCACAGTTAAAGTTGAAGAAGTAGAATGCTACTACTAAACTGCGGAATAAGAGGTAGGCTTCAATTTTGATAAACAAAACCCTGTACATCAGCTTATTCTTGTTCTTTCTTTCTGCAATAAGTTTGTAAGACTAACGTAAGTATATGTGTTACTAGCCCCACTATACGTGTAAGTTGTTACGCAGTGTAGCCTAACCTGTTGACATTTTTTGATAAAATTTACCTAGCGTAGCGCACCAATGTATATGGTGTCTACACAGTGTAAGTAAAAACGTAGCATCGTATGGTACTTGTACTTGAAGCTTACTTGAAGTTCAAGCGTAAAAAGTCTTAACAAAAGTTTGGTAATGAGAACGACACTAACTGATGTATAACTGCAGCCTTGCATACTTTCGGTTTTAACAGGAGTCTCCTTTCTGGCTTTTAAGGCAATTTCACTCCTCTGCTGACTTTGTTTGCAAATCTTCCAAAGTTTTTGTCTCCACAACTCTAGCCTCTACTACAAAAGTACTAGGCCTAACATATAGGCCAGGCATTACTTTTTTCGAAGTCGAGATCAGAATTATGCAGGGTGAATACTTTTATCTGAGTTGGGAACGTGGAGAAAACCAAGTTATTTTTCAGGAAATACTTTTATAAAATGCTTATATGCCATTACGTACTGCAGTCAGCGCTAAAGTTAACACAATTCATTTTGCATACATGTAATAACCTGTGTTTAGGAAGAGGTAACACTGTTAAACCCCAACATTATGTATCTCGGTAGCCTACGCTATTTTACTTTTATACACGCTATCTTGTTCGATTTTGCCCAATGCTCCCTATTTCCCCCCAAATGTCCCTAGTTTGGGATGAAAAATTGTAAATCACCAGGTATTTTTGACAAACAGGTCGGCAAATCTGCAAGTGGTAGAATGATGTATTAAAATTCTAAACCGTTGAATTTGGGGAACATCCATAACTCCTCAATCCAAATTCGGAAGCCTATACTGTTATTTAGCCTAAGCTGGAGATATATGCTCCACATACTGTATGAAACAAAGTATTATGACCTCTCCCCCTCCCCACATTCTTAGCACTGGATATAGAACAGTTAGTCTATCGGCCTCAATATTAATAGCGATTTGTAACTATGTAATCTGCCTGTTTTGTCGCATTTTGAATTGCATTGCAAAGCATATTTAAAGCAAGCTTTATGGTAGTGCTTATAAATTATCACTGACTTTGTTGTGATGGTAAATGATCTCTAGGAAATTACACTATTTAAAATTCATACTTGTTGAATAGCAGATAAAATAAATTATGTGTAAATCAAATTAAACCTATATAATTCATTATTTTCATAAACACCTGTACATACTGTACAGTATTAAAAAAAAAAAAAATACCACCTGTGTATACCACCTGTTTAATTGTGTAATTTATAACCAATCAAATTCATAACCAAGTAGTTAATGATTCTAAAATGGTCTTAAAGGTCAGTGAATCTGTCGTAAAGTAGATTGATTTAAATGAGTCTTGAATGTACAGTACAATCTCCAGATGAGCCTGCATAACTCTGAATCATGTTTGCACTATTAACATCAAAAAGAGGCATCACCTGTTCATGACAAAATATGAAAAATCTATGATGCAGTCAATAAGGAAATTAAAAAAAAAAAAAAACCCAAAATATTTAAACTTAATTTTTTTTACAAAAATGTTGTGTTCAGTTCTTGTAATTGCTGCATTATATGCTACTCCTCCCCCAAATATTGCTCTCATTTTGCTCTGCATCCCTACCCCCCCCCCCCCCCCCTCTCCATTATGTTTGTCAGATGGAGAAACGATGTTAATCTAAACTTTTCTTGCAAAAAGATAAAAAAATGCCTAAAAAATATTGGATGCTCATGAACTAATAAGAATACAGTGTGTGCTTGTTAAACATCTGTCTAGCCCATTCAGTACACACTACAGGTACACGGGTGATGATCTTTGGTTTCCCGAAATAGAAAACTATGGAGTCACTCTCACTGGCCTTGCAAAATTGTGAGGGGGACCACGGATTGCAAAGTTGGTTGTTACTTGTAGGTTAGATTTGTCCAACAAGGCAGCACACAGAAACTTTGTACTCAGAGTCAAAGAACTTGTATTAATCAGGTCACTCATCCGGAGGCTATGTATGCTAAGTTCTTCAATACCGCCCTCATTACCTTTTGGGAGACATTTCCATACTGTAGTTTTGATTTACTATGCCTTTGTCCATACTTTTAGGGACATATTCCACGTGGCTGAGATTAATGCATACCATATCATCATCAATAAATGAACCAAAATAAGAACACACTCCTACCTGTAAAATTTCAAATGTTGCCATGGCAACTGTTATCTGATATATATGTGGAAATATGATATTATAATTATTGGTGGGATTATAGAAGGAAATGCAATTTTATGCTTGGGGGATGATCTATGTCAAAGAACTAGTTGAGAAAGCTACAGTCAGCAAAATATTGATACAATTAGGGTCTTAGGTTGTGGCATGGTGGCTGCCATTTTGTCAGTGTGTCGGTAGGAGATTAAAACTTTTAACTGTTTCTTTTATTTAATTTTTGGTCTTTTCATATTCCGAAGTTGGCTGAAAACAAAATTTTTGATAATGAAATTAATGCCAATGTACTATGGGTCATTAACTTTAGAACTTTACTGTTGGAATCTGCACTGGCAAAAGCCATACAGATGATCTATGGTATCAAATGAAGTGAACAATGCAGGTGTAGACAGTAAATAATTAAAGTTCACATCTTGCCTGTCTGTTGATATCATATTTAGTATTTACTGGAGTCTTTAGTCTGATCATAATAATCATGATATTTTACAAATTCAATAAAAATCTTCTTATTGATCACATTGGGTTTTCTTTTTTTTATTTGTAGAAATACTATTTTCCTCTGTGAATAAATGAGTCAAATATTATATAGAAAAACAAAAACATTTTCAGAGCTGAATTGCCGTGGTGATAACACCGTTCAATCTACTGTTGCCAGATACATTCACAAAATATTGTCACCAAATTTGAAAAAAAAAAAAAAATGCTATGAGATCGTGGATTTTTAGACATTCTCTTACACAGGCTCTTTAGTGGATACCCAGTTTGCTAACAGTTTTTCGTTTCATTTTTGTTTATTAGGATGTGGATTTGACAGAAGATTGTTTCCGTGAATTAAATGTGTGGATCGATTTTTGTGATATTTTTCTCAATTGTTGTTGTTTTTTGAGCCTCATATTTCATCGAACTATGAATAACACATAGTCATCTACAGTGGCGGAGCTAGGGTTATTGGTCGGGGGGGGGCGAGAATGGTCTGTAAGGGCGCTTTCGACACTATCTAAGCGGAGCGCCACCACAGGTTGGCGCGGAGCGTACAGAATTTTTTTGAGTAAACATACTCCCTAGATCGCCGGAAATGACCCTTTCCGGGCCTTGCTAATTTGCAGATAAAGGAAGAATAAACAGGTGTCATCGCCATTTTGTCAGAAAATTACACCAACAATATGTGACAAATGTCAATAGGTATTTGAGAGCGCAATAAAAAAGTCAATAATCGCGAATAAGTAAAGAGTGGTAAAAAGCTGAAAAGGGCGCCAGCAGTCCATTTGAGTCCGTCAGGGGGGCATCCGCCCCTCTGACTGTATGGACGCTCCGCCACTGGTCATCTACTTGTACTTCCTTTTTAACAAGAAACAAAATACCTAATTTGCAGACTTCTTTTCATCTTTTCTTTCCGTTAAAGGAATCTTTGGAGACTGATTAGCAGCGACGGCTCTTACAGTCTTTCTGGAATGAAGGTCTTTGGCCGGTACCACCAGAGATGGTGCGTGGTCGGAGTGGTGATGACGGTCTTCATTACGTGTACAATATATATGGCAACACATGCAGTGTTTGATGGTTAGTATTTATTGGGTTTTCTGATATAACAAACGATGTGAAACTTACAGTGTATTGGCGAGAAACTATTCCGTACTGCTAGTCGAAAAACCCCGTCAGAATATCTGGTTCCTAACTCGAGATACGGTTGATTGAATGTACAGGGACCTATTTTGAATGAATAAACCCCTGATTCTTTCCAGGAGTAAATCAATCAGAAGACATTTATATAGCACCAAAATCAACAAAAATTGTTCAAAGGCGCTTAATGTACCATAGCGTGTACAACTTAGCCTTGGTCATTGGTAACTTGTCACACCTACACACCAAAGTGTGCACATTTCAATCAATCTCTCCTGGGGCACCACAACCATGTGTCCCCCGGGGGACTTCCCATTGGGTGCAGCCACAAACCGGCGCACGCAACTATATTGACAAGCTACCTCGCAAGTCCCCATTTATACACCTGGGTGAAGTGAGGCAATGGAGATAAAGTGCCCTTGCCCAAGGACACAACGCAATGATCTGGCCAGTGCTCGAACCTGTAATCCTTAGATCACCAGTCCACTGCCTTAACCACTTGACCACAATGCCCCCCCCCCTCCTAGGTAGTCTATAATGTCAAAAGCTTGAAAAGCTTTAATTTTCTTATTTTCTTCTTGTACTGTAGGTCACCCTTGAAATGGAAATGCCTTTGTTCTCTGTCATTAGAATTTCATCAAAAAATTGGAAATAGCAACTTTTTTCTTTTTTTCTATAACTATTATTTGCCTCTGTCAATAAGTGAGCAACATATTATGAGTACATTTTCACCTGAAATGCTGTGATGACATCATTCACACGACTGTTACCAGATTCATTTATGAATGTGTGATACCAAATTTGAAAACAAATTCATATCTTTGCCATACAATATGCTATGAGGATGAAATTTGGACCAAAATATCTCAGGAAATATCCAGCAATTTTTGTAAAGCAATTAACTTTGAAAGCTGTCAGTGTATCTCATGATAAACAAATTGTCCGATTAAATTACACTTATTGCTAGCTAACAATGTTACACTTACTTCCTCAGTATGTTACACTGTTGTAAACTATGTAAACACTAACTATGTAAACTATGTAACTAACTGTAAACTATGTAAACATATGTAAACACTATGTAAACTGAGTGCCTCACTATGTTACACTGTTGTAAACTATGTAAACACTGTAACTATGTATCTGTAAACATATGTAAACTATGTAAACACTATGTAAACTGAGTGCCTCACTATGTTACACTGTTTGCCTCATTATGTTAACTCGATTTACTTACTAATGGATAACCCACATACCTTTCACTTATGATTGCTTTACACAACCATCAAAATGGATTTCCCGAAACTACATTAAGAAACAGTGTTACCCTAAATTTGCAAGAGTAATCTTAACGCCACAAAATGACCCTTCTACCGTCATTCTCTTTCGCACTTACAGCTGATGTGGATTTAACACCTCCGAGAAGTGTCCATGGACCAATCTATCCCTGGGACAAACATTACAGAGGGCCATTGGCCAATTACGATGGTGATCCCTCCAAAGAAAAAGCAGAAGATATTATCGCAAATGGGGTCAAAGTTCAAGTAGAAACTAAAAAAGAAGATAAGGCAGCTCCACAACCTGATAAAACGGTATGTTTTTTTCCAAATATCGAACAAGAAAGGAAAGTATATAATGGTGATGGTGTATGTGTGTGTGGATGTGCGTGTGTGGGTGTACATGTGTAGATGTTTGTAAACAAAGGCTGTCATAAACTTCTAAACCTAAGACTTGGTGATCATATGCCTGAGTGTAGGATACATTCCCTCTATGACTTCACAGGGTCAGAGGTCAAAGGCCATCAGTCAAATGCTTTGGCCATTACACATACCACATTACAACTCCCACATATCCAGAGCCAAATGTGTTTTGAAAAGTGTCTCAAACTTCTTTTCAATATTTTGCTTAGAGGTCAAAGGTTGTTTGAGGTCGACATAGGTCAAAGTCTAGTATCTAGTAAGTATGATCACTTTAAAACAGAAGTCCTATTGTTTGCTATTTATGGTTGAAGGTCATTTGAGGTCAAGAGGCAAAGTAGAGGTCAAAGGTTGATTGAGGTCGACATAGGTCAAAGACTAGTAAGTATCTAGTAAGTGTGATCACTTTAAAACAAAAGTCATATTGTTTGCTATTTATGGTTGAAGGTCATTTGAGGTCAAGAGGCAAAGTAGAGGTCAAAGGTTGATTGAGGTCGACATAGGTCAAAGACTAGTAAGTATCTAGTAAGTATGATCACTTCAAAACAGAAGTCCTATTGTTTGCTATTATGGTTGAAGGTCAGTTGAGGTCAAGAGGCAACGTCAGTAAACTTTTGTAAACATGATATTGAACCCCAAACTTAAGCTTGAATGAACTCCAAACTTGGCATGTTTATCCACCTTAGTAAGTGCTTAAAACCATTGTTTTGAAGGAGAAAGGTCACTTGAGGTCTGTAGAGTCTGAAAAGAAATCAAATTTGATAGGTTAGCAAAAGAAAAAAAAACTTGGATGAAACTCATACTCAGTGTGAAGATTCACTTTTGTGAGTTCCACATCTTGATACCTGTGGAGGTCAAAAGTCTGAATGTAACATCAAAAACTAGGTAAAGTTGTGTTTGTCATGTTAAATTTAAATCATCTCACAGAAAAACTAGGAAAGGAATCGCTACGGCTGTTCCATTTCACTCTATGGTTCACTTTATGGTTTCATAATCTTCAACAAATTCTCATTGTAACCACTTTTTTTCCTTCTTGCATTATCTGCAGGTTCCGGTAGATTTCGTGAGCGAGCAGAAGGCCGTACAGCTGAACCGTCACAAAAAGTTAGAAGATACCTGCAAAAAGTACCCGCAACTCCACATCGGTGCGATCAACGTGGACACGCAGAGGCACATACTGGTCAACGAGAAGCACAAGCTACTGTACTGCTTCGTACCCAAGGTCGGCTGCAGCAATTGGAAACGCGTCCTGATGAAGCTGGTCGGGAAGAGCAACAAACCCCTGGCGGAGATCACGTCGGACGAAGCCCACTACAAACACGGGATGAGGAGACTGCAAGCGTACAAGCCAGACGACCAGAAGAAGATGCTGGAGACATACACTAAGTTCGTCTACTCCCGGAATCCCTTCGTCCGCATCCTCTCGGCTTACAAGAACAAGTACGGGGACGTGGTCATGTACAGGAAGGAGACGTACTTCCACCAGTTTGCGAAGAAGATGATCAAGAAGTATCGGGAGAATCCGTCGCAGAGGGCGCTGGAGACGGGGGAGAACGCCACGTGGACGGAGTTTGTGAAGTATCTCACGGACCCCGCCAAAAACTACTTTGACGACCACTGGGAGGAGATGTTCAAGCTGTGTTCGCCCTGTAAGATCAAGTACGATTACATCGGTCACCTGGAGACCATCGGTGCGGATGCCAAATACATGTTGGATAAGCTGGGCCTGAGTAGTCAGGTGGAGTACCCGTCTCCCAAGACCAGCCACCCGACCAACAGTACCAGCACCTTCGAGAATTCATTCAGCGAATTGACGATCGCACAACTTAAAGGGTTGTGGCAGATCTATCAGAAGGATTTTGAGTTGTTCGGTTACGAGAAGCCGGACTTTTTACCTTCGACAGTGTAGCATCGTAGTAGGCCAAGCTCTGCCGTTCACTAAATATTCAATACTAAATATTAAACGATGCAGGGTGCATATTTATTCGCCTTAATCTCATGATATAAGCGATAAACTACCGGTAGAAGGTTATTGAATGTACTTTGATGCTAAAAAAGTCCCCGGACTTTGTAATTGCATCACTGACATGTGGGGTATCAAAGGCCCGCTGGTCCATCAGAGATTGGTTTCTCCAACAAGTTGCTGGTTACCTGAAAAGTCAAAACTTTGACATTTGTACAGTTGCAGTACATGTATTTATTTACTTCTATCCCACCTTATCTAAGGTCTGCATTTAACATGCACTACAGGTTTACACTGCTTTGTACCAATTTAGCACTGCATCCCACTGGCTTGTCTTTGTTTTATATAGAAAATTCAATCTTCAGTTGCAAAAGATCTGCTTCCTGAAGTGAATCCACTGGTGCGATCCACACTTGTAGTGCAAAAATAATACTTTTTCTCCTCACGCCTTTCTGAAAACATTCCTTTTTGAAAACATTTCCAAAAAATGTTCCTGGTTAAATATTTTTAATTTTATGTGTCCTTTTATATATCACAAAACCAGCACTTTGTAATTACTTCTACAATATACCTGCTCATGCCGTACACTGCGTACAGGGTATTAATGAAATTTCGTCCTTTGAACAGTTTCCTGATATTTTTCAAAATTTAAAAGTGAAATTTGCATTTCTTGAAAAAATTTCAAAAACTTCTATGGTTCAACAATTTTTTAATTTAGGTGGGTAAAACAAGTACTTCGCTGTTATGGAGGAATTTTAATTTATTTGTATTGTCTTCATTTTGGATTCAGTTTTAAGAGGGTTGGAAATGTAAACTTTAAAGAGGAATGGATTTAGAGGAACTTGTTGGATGTATCAGTCGTGCAGTAAGAAAAGGTACGTAGCCCACAAACCAAAATTGACCTCTATGCCTGAAGGAATAATTAGTTGTGGAATTACGTTGGATTAACTTAGGCTAGTAGAATCATCTTTCTGATATACTCTTGAAACCTGATAAATTTGGAAGATTTTAGTAGCTGTCAATATTCTCAGTACAGAATTAGAGTGTCAACAAAATGCACCTTTTTCGGGGTGTATATATATTCTTTACCTCTGTGGACAAATGAATAAAATATTTTGAAGAAAACCAAAGACATTTTCAGCTCAATTGATGACATCATCCATTCTGCTGTTGCCAGATGCAATTTCACAAAAGAACACCAATTTCAAAAATAAAATCATAGCTTCATGATATAATATGCTTTGAGGATGTGAGTTTGGTGTAAAGATACAGAAATTTTCCAGCATTTTTTTTGGAAAGCAATCAACTTCAGCGACTAGTGAATCCTTTTTTAATGAGGACAAAAAGAAAAAAAAAGGAGGGATTTATGGACAACTATAAACAAGTTTCAAAGTTAATGTAGTTAAACTTAATGAAATATCAAAGCAAATTATTTATGTATTTTCTACAATAATGGCGACTTTTTGGCTCAAATTGTATTTTTGTACGTTTGTGTGGTGTAATTGGGATCATAGATTGTTGGCAATATTTTTCTGATAAAAATTGGACTTTCAAGTAAACAGACATTTTTGCCTTATTTCCCTTTTATATAATTTGTTGCAGAAAAAAACTATATTTTGTCTCACGCTATGTGACATTTTTGTATTAGTTAATAAATCATAGTGAGTAGATCATATATCTTTTTATGTAAATGACCAGAGGTGTGGAGAAATGACAAAGCTTTAAATGTCAAACAGTGCCTTCTGAACCATATTTAGACCATTATAAGTTAACGGTGGTCTAAATGCAAGGTCAAGCAAATAAACAAATTTCATTTTAGTGTGAGGTTTCAAAGGAGGATATACACCCTACACACGCCCTGGATCGGTACCTGAGGACATCCTGGGTGTGTGTGTGGTGTTTAATTCTCCCTGGACTGAATGTTCAAATCCCAACTGAACGTTTCCACTGAGGATGGGGCCGGGTAAGGGAAGGGGTAGGTGAGGGTGAGGCACGTGACTGTTTGAAGGGTAAAGAGTAAAACCTATTACATGTAGTATAGATGTGTTGTAGTAAGTATTTATTTAATGTGAAATATGTTTCGTAGCATATATATATATATAAATATACCGATATGGTATATTATGGTAATATGGTTGTTTGAGTGGGAGAAAGTGAACACTGATGAACAAATTTATTCTATGTCAAACATATATATGTCTCTTCTGAATGTTCAAAAAAAAATGTTAAAAAAAAGAAAAGAAGAAAATTATGTTAAATGGATATGTGTGTAAATATGATGATGGCCTTAGTATCCATTGCTTGATTGGCAGAGACTAAAGAGCTGGTGTAAAAGATATGTTCTGTGTTGAGCATGTAGTTAATATAATGGCAGGATTTATATTACTGTTTGATGATTAAAAAAAAAGAGTAAAACGGCAATCAGGAAAGTATAAAACTGCACAACTGCAGAAATGGACTTTTGACAAATCAGGGAAATGGTGAAGAGACACAGCTTTAAAGGCATTGAAGACTCGCCCCAAACCGGGTGCCGCGCTCTGAAAAAGTTAACTTTTCGTTGCTTGCAAATGAAATTTTGCAGACAGTACTTAATGAAATTTGATACCTTGTTATCTTTTATCTAGACCTGAGATGTCCACGCTGCTATGTACACTGTGTTGTGGGTATTGACCGTGCACTAGTGTCTAATTACCGACGGTAGCAAGCTGTGTGTGTACTTTCTGGATCGATGATGGTGTCTAACACTTCTGTTACATCTCATTCGAAACTAGGTCAGATTACCGGCATGAGACGTTTCTTTTTGCGCGAGTCTTCACACCCTTTAAGAAGACACAGACTCACCCATCATCAACATTAGCTTATTTGATAGAGAACTTTGTGTAGAACAACTCCGAACATCTTTTTTTCCGGTTTGGGAGATAATCTTAGCTTAAAAGTCGTGTCTGGAAGCTGTGAGTCATGTAAATCTGTGATGTCATCATATCACCACTACTAGGATCTGAAACGTTGCACGTTCGTTCACTTCGGTTTTCTGCTTTATATTTTCAACTTTTGAAATGTCAAAAAAATGTTGAAACTGCCATCTGCCAGCGATAGGTCATGTTTAAGAGCTTCAATTTTTTTATATTCATCAAATCTTGATTTACAGCATATAATATACATTATAATATATATAAATGGAAAGCATTTCTAGGGAGTGTTAGCTCAGTGGTTAACGCCGGTGCCTTTCAATCATAAGGTCTGGAGTTCGAGTCACTCCATGATTAATGTATGTCTTCCAGTTACAGAGTTGTTAACAATTGACAATTCATAATCATGGACGTTAAATATGAATCTAAGAGACTGACTTCGGTCAGCTTGCGGCTTTGATAAGCCAATGATGGCTTCTTTGCGAAGAACTTACAAAAGTCATGTCTCGAAGCTGTGAGTCTTGTAAATCTGTGATGTCATCATATCACCACTACTAGGATCTGAAACATTACACGTTCGTTCACTTCGGTTTTCTGCTTTTATCTTTTCAAGTTTAAAATGTCAGCAAATGTTGAAACTGCCACCTGCCACAGTGCCACCTGCCATCGCTAGGTCATGTTAAGATGCTTCAATATTTTTTATTCATCAAATCTTGATTACAGCAAATATACATTATAATATATTTACATAACAATTTAAAACAAAATTCAAGCCCTGTGTATGAAGCAACATATGATCTTTGATATCTCACAAATGTGCTAATATTTTTCTAAGCTGTTTGGGGGACATTTGTTCATGACAAATATCTCTATCACATTGACCAATAATGCTGGTTGGGTTTGTGTCTCCTGGATGGGGTGAGGTGAGATGTGGGGGGGGGGGGACTGAGTTGTATATGAAAAATATCTCTATCACATTGACCAATAATGATGGTTGGGTATGTGTCTCCTGGATGGGGTGAGGTGAGATGTGGAGGAGGGGGGAGGGGGGAAGGAGGAGTTACTTACAAGAGTTATCTCTATCACATTGACCAATAATG
>KN890594.1:9225-24315 GCA_000934455.1 Apostichopus parvimensis
GATGTAGATTCCGATGTCAAAGTCTCAAAAGTGTGTTGCCCGAGGATACCCTCTCTGTACATAACATAAGTACATGTATGCCAAAGTGCAAGTTATCCTTAATTCCTATGAGCTAGGTTATTGTTCATGTGTGTTTTTCAACCTGGAGACTCAAAATATAAGTTGGACCATAACCGTTGGGTAAGAAGAAAATCACTGTTTACCTCTGATCTTATCTGTCAGGTTTATACAACAACGCTCTTTGCTTTTCACTCCAAATGCTTGTTAGAGCACTGGCACTGCTTGTCTTAAGTAAACTTGCAGCGAATAGTAATCAGACCTACCAAGCAACAATGACATCCCATGATCACAAACAGAGCCATTAAACTCATGGGGGGGGGGGGGCTGATGCTAAATGGTGGGTTATCAGTGATTTCATTCCCAGGGTTCCCACACCACTTCAAAAAAAGGAAAAGATAAAGTTTACCAAATTACAAACAATACATCACCTATGACAATCACCAGATAGAGATTCCACAGATTAAACAAATACGACCTTTAATGCCTCTCTACCTTATAAGGAAGGTTGATATTTACCCATCAAACAAACAACAAGCTTTAAATTAACCAGTCATGATAAGTCTCTCTGCACTAGTTAAGACTTCGCTTGTGGAAATATCTGAGATAAGATAGGGAGGGGGGACAACGTCTACCATTCCTTTTAACATGCTGCCATATGGTCAGGGTCAAAGGTCAGTAGTTATCATCATCGGAGCTTAGCAATATGCTTGGGTTCCACTCCCACCCTTGAATGTGTTTTATTCTGCTGATATAAAGTCTATATTCCTGTACCAGCATTTCTTTTACAAGCCCAAACAAACAGACAACGGGTATAGAAAAAAAAACTTAGACTGACTGTAAAGCTAAATGCACTTGTGTATACCCTCTTCTAGTGTAATGTAAACTTACCTGATAGTGCACACTCTGCCTGCATATATATCAACACATATCAGCACATAGACAAGCCTAACACACATTTACATCTGTATAGTACTAGTACTATATTAACAATATCACTGAATCATTCATTCAAACCTACCAACCCAATGGATTCTCGAGGATAATAGGCTTCCTTAGCTGCAACCTGATTAGCACTACAAGTTGAAGCTAGAAAGATGGGGGGGAGCAACGACAAAATCTAGTCTATTCTGAAAATACATTTAGGGCATAAAAAGCACCGACAAAAAACAAGAATGCAAAGAAACACAAAGAAACACAAAGTACTAAGAACTCGAACAGGCAAGTTGTGGGTGTTTCCCAACTAGTGACCCTCTGAAGCACATGTCCAGCTGCTAGGTTTTACCCTGCATATACAACTAACTAAACAGCCATTTTCTTCATTCCACTAAAAAAACACCACGGATTACAAATGATTGTAAATCGATTCCATTTATGAGAAGTTTACATTTAATTTGAAAACATGCAAATTGTGACTGAAAACTTTTCAGAAATTTGATATTTTAAAATTGATTCGCTTAAAATGAAAATTTCCTATAGTCAAGGTTATATTCTACACTGTAGTGAACTGTAATAAGTAACAAATGTTACCGCTAATTTACCGCAGTGACTCAAAACAGGCTTTCAATGAAAACTTACTGAAGGGGCCATTTCATGGGTAAACGAGGATTCTTTCCCGCTCTCTCTCACTCTTACCTGCCCTTGCAAACAGAATGAGTCCTATTAGTACAGTAAGACGCAAAGTGCAAAGTGGAGGCGAGTCCTCATTCTGCCCTAGGCATTTCAATTTCCGAACAAAGTTGGATACAAATAAGGCTTATTTTACATATAAACGATCAATAGCCAACCATGCTCTGGTTACATTGTTTGCATTCCTACAGAAAATGATCAAAATGTATCAAACAGAAAAAATGAAATCATCTGTTCAATTGTCTGAGCTTTCTAAGAAATCTGTTTTTTATAAATTTTTGGTAGAAACAACTTGAAGGTGGGGTTTGAATGTTAAGAAACGAGCAAGAATTCCCCCCCCCCCCCATGAACTTCTTTCTACTATGCTTCATTAGGATCAAAACAGGCGAGAAAATCTTCCTTGACAGACTCAACCCGAGCCGAAAATGAAATTACAACTTGAGCGAATGTGACTTGCAAACAATCCCTGCATAGACGGTACAGACCACGCAGGTGTCTGTTATTATGTCAATCCTCTGCTCGTTTTCGATACTTTTGTTTACAAATCCTTGTCCGATGAAACCGCAGGTCGGGTAGGCTACAAAATCAATGAAATATGTACTTTGAAATTTTGAATATGTTTCAGTATACTGGATGGTGACCAGATAAATCTCCTTTTTATGTGTTTCTCTTTTCCTTTCACTAGCTTTGATGCATCATTCGATATTTTTTGGCCTCGATAGTTTTCCTTTTCTTTTTCTGAACTTATCCCCACCTTTTTGAACCTTGTGAAAGTAAAACAGAAACCCAAAAAAGCAGCTCTTCCAGGGGACATCTCAGTTAATTTAATACAAAGCTACAAATTAATATCATGTGAGGCATCCAACATAATCGGCTCTGTCGGCCTTTGAGGAAATCAAAATAACTCATTACCGATATTTAACGATCAGGCTGCGAATAAGTCAACCCTAGTCACAGGAATCCATATTTCAGTTTCATTCAGATTCACGAATCATACTTTTAACTAGACACATTCCGAGTTTCCTAATTCTGAATTCATAGAAATGAGGACTGTAACATTATCTGACTTGTCTTAATATTTTTTCTTAAATTTCAGCTGATGAAAAGTTTTAAATGATTATGTTATTACATTCCTTTCATTTGCATTGTATCAATGATATAATATGGGAAATGAACCACAAAGCCATCATTAACCTGGGAAGACCAAAAGAACAGTGTCCTGAACTTTTAAACATCACAGAACCAACAGGGCAGAACTTTCATATTTTTGTTTTCCTCTCTCAGAATTTTATAAACTTAGTTCTACCACCACTCTTATTGACTACATCGATATAAAACTGTTAATCTTTAAAACCGCTCACATACAAACATGAAACAGTAAAACTTAGATCAGAAACTAGGTGTGAGCTACAACTGGTAGTAACATGATGGCATCACAGGGTAGACAAAATGGTAGTCCCCCACCAACAAAGATTACCCGACTGGTTGCAATGTTTGCTGTAGTCTATTAACACACTACTGGAGAAAGATCTGGAATTTCCATAGTAACATCATGACAACTGATGTATCTTAACACTGTGTTTATATTCTAGGATGCTACGAAATCCTCTCCACCAAGCTCAGACTTCTTACACTTCTGATCTATACTTCGAGACATCAATCAAATTTACATGGAAGATGAACCAGGTTGATGTGACCTTGAACCTACTAGCAAATTTGACAGGAAAACAACTATTCCCCCGCCTTTTTTTTCTACCTGTTACATAAACATTGTTATAATATAAACCCTCTATTCAACTCCCACAAGAATAGTACAAAGACCTGGATAAACCTCCCACAAGAGAGATACTACCACCTAACAACTGCCTCTGGGCAAGAAACAGGCAAGTCAAAACTATTAGCTACCTGTTAATAAAAGGGACTAAACAACTTCAAAAATATCTCCAGGGCAAAAAGAATGCATGGTAATGTTGTCAAGCTACTCTTAATGTAGTTTACCCGACCATATATTGCTTTGTATAACAATATTTTATGGATCTAACCTCAGACAAATTAATTCCTCAAAGTCCAAAATAACTCAAAGTATTACAACTAGGAACGAATGAAATCTCAAGCAAATTGTGTTTTTTTTAAGTGCAAGAAGCGAAAGCATACCAGCTGTGTACCAGCTTCAGAACAGTGTCTCATTCACTCATATATCATCACCTTTTTCTGGTGTATATAAATCATTGCTTATTAGGTACATCTAGAATGGAACTGTAACAAAATATTTCACAAAATTATTTCTGAATTTTAGTATTGATACAGTTTGTTCAACAGACAGCACGAACACTTTGTACTATTATCTGTGGTACAGATTCCAAAATGCCACGAGTATGAGTGTGAGTACGAGTAAAAATCCATGAGGGTGAGTAAGACTTACAGACGGGACGGGAAGGGGGACGGGAAGGGGTCAGGGATGGGGCAGGGACGGGGATGGGACAGTAACAGATGGACTCACTACAAGTCTGCCCTTATTTTGGAAAAAGAATGATGAAATTGAAATGAACCAATTATGGTTAGCAAATCTGCATTTCTGTATTTTCCCAGATATTACTAACAAATTCCACAAGAATTTATTGACAGAACTTCAAACAATGAATTGCCAGCCTTTTTTTTCTTTAACGTCCCTTTGGATATTTAATCTTAGGCTAAAAACAACAACTTCATCTCACTTAGCTACGGTCTCTGAGAAATTGACCTACAGGTTTCCTTCCTGAAACCTGAAACAAATTTGAACTTCAGTTAAGAAAACAGAATATTTCAAACCAAAATATACACATCTCTCTATACACACTAATTCAAAATGTCTTACTGTGTGGTTTTGTGCATATATTTATAACATAATCCTTGCAATTTTGTACTTACAGTAGTTTGTGACATTACAGAGAAGTAGCTGCAAATAATTCTCTATAGCAACAAGTAACAACTAGTAAAAATTCAAAACTTCCAAATTTTGCTCCAAGGATTTAGAAATTATTCAAATTTGGTTCATAACACTGACTGACTGATAGTGTTTTGTACTTTGATACAGTCCTGAAATTATCAGAAAGAAGGGAAAACCAAGCAAGGTTTACTCACATAAGAAAATTTCAACTTTACCCAGCATCTATTTATTGGGTAGCAAAATAGCCAAGGTCTTTGGATCCATTCAACTTATCTTCTTCTCATTACATTGAAAGCTTGAAACCAACTACGACCCATAGTGATTGTATTCACTGAAATGCATGCATTTAAACCAATTGTACGATTTGACAATGTAAAAAAACCCTTTGTGCTTTGATAATTAAAAACTGAATGACTTACGACGGAAGCAGAAGTCAGCATATATACGGTCTGGTCATGACTGATAAATTAATACAACTTCTGCACAATACTATGATTTTTTAATTTCAAAGTATAAAATCAATAATCTATGATTTACCATGTTTTGATCATGGATGGCTACGATATTTACTTGAATTGGGGGGGGGGGGAAGAGAGGGAAATCACACACACACAGACCCCTGTTATATGACTGTATGTTCAGTAGTTAAAACTGTACATATATAGTAAATAGGGTAAATGTTTTGCTACAAGATTAAAGCTCCTACAGTATACAGTATTCCTATACAGACTGTCCCATAAACTCTTAAAGAAATCTCAATATCGATATATATGTAATAACATCATGGGAGAAACGAAAACAGTAAAATTATCTAGATCTGTATTAAACTAGGGGCAAAATTACGCCAGTAACTAAGCAGGAAAAACTTATCATGAGACCGCAGACACTGTGAACATATATCACACAGACGACCAACTATGTACCCCGATAACCCTCCCACTGCCAATCTTGGCAGCTAATAATTTAGTTCACAAGCGACAATTGTCTATACAGAGGAGAATCAAGGAATGAATGCTATGAACTGTTCCTCTAACCTAAACAATCTCTGAAAGCTAAAAACCACCTCGGAAAGTAAATTCTCTGTGAACCTTTCTGGTGAGTGTTTTCAATTCCAACATCCATCAGTCAGTCAGTTGCAGCAACTTCCAATTCTCCCACACAGGCAAAAAAAATTTAAAAAAAAAAATCCAAAAGCAATGTCTCGAAGTCCAGGCCAAGCCCTACAATTTTGTAATAAGGGCATGCACCTCCATATGTCACAAGTAATGTTTGAGGGAATTGGGCAAACAGATCCTTGTTCTGGTTAAGATTGTTCTGCCAGGATAGCTACAGTGCATTGAAAGTCAGCAGCATTCATTTATCTAGATCGAATATTCATCACCGGTAAAGACAGTCAGTAATACTGCTGACAGTGTTAAATGTATAACGGTAGTAACATATGCAAACATCTATAAGCAATGTAGTGTTCTATACTTGATTTAAAAGCATAACAGTTCAACTACAGTAGTGCACACTAGTGTTGACTTTCTCGCCTTATATAGACAATTGGGTAAAAACTGCACAGGTACAACAATGCCAATGGGTCTTGCTGTGTGAACATTTATACCTTTGACTCATGGAGCTGTTCAGGCAGTAGTGGCTCCCTGCTCGAAAAGCACAACTTTTAAATGAAAGTAACAGTTTGTTATACCAGGCAAAACAAACCATTTTTAAAAAAAACAAAATTTCAGCTTATCTGAATTTGGTTTCGAGTAAATACCTGAATATACAGTTTCTTATATTTAAAGAAAAGGTATGGCAGATCTGGGCTCAGAAGTCAGTAAAAACACTGAAGATAAATTGTTCCAGTTTCCCAAATTATTTAGTTCACTGCAAAAGTTTGCCGTAGCAAAAAGACTCCTGTCCTCTCTACACAACAAGTTAGGCATATTCTTCACCTGAAATCATAGCGACGCTTGGATTAGACTACAATCGCAAAATGCTATGGAAAATCTTGCTCTGTGCATGGAGGGTTTCAGAGATGTGTTGGAGCTGCCATTTTGTGAATGTGTAAAGCCATCTATGATAGTGCAACTAGGAAGTGAAACCTGCTAGTGTCCCTATTGTTCTCTTTCTATTTTATCAAGATGTGCTTAATTAAACAGTGCTGTACACAATGCCAATATAAGGCAACATTGTAAACTTTGGTATTGTGGAATGAGCACCAGAACTTTGGCAAAAGATTGTCTGTCTGTCTGCCTGTATATGTCTGTCTAGTATCTATCTATCTGTGAAATTCAAATATGATTAATTTTGGAATTTTCCAACTTCTACTTCAATACTTGGAGTGAAACTTGACTAGCCGAGGTAAATGCACCACTGTACACCGATATGAGATTTTTGTATTTCAGTCATAGCATCAAACAAGAATTATATTTTTTTTTATGGCCAGTCAAAACTGGCTTAGCAGTTAACACTGACAACCACACCATTGCCTAATCCAATGAATGGACAAACTTAGCCAACTAAAACTAGGCATTTAAGTTGGCTGCCTAAGAGTCATCCTATGATATGGATGGTCAAAGCCCAGTCAAATCCTCAATCTATTCATCATGCTGTGATTTTTATGGTCCTCTCTCATTTCTTTGAAATTCCTCTAGAAACCTTTTGAAACACTGAGCAGGTACCCTTTAGAAATCACTATGGATTTCCTTTCCTTATTAACATACCATAAGGATTTTACTCTCCAGTGGACAGTATAGTAACAAAGACCTCTCGGCTATTGTATTTCAGAATGGAGCTATCTCTGCACATAAACCTTGACACTAGGCATTACCCAACTGCCTTTTGAGAGTGATGGGTTTTAAGCTTTGCTATTTTGTGTTGTGGTACTTTGTGAGGAAAGAATGCATTACTACAACCCAAAGGAAACATCAGTAGGTCAACCATGAATTAGGAAACCTGAGTGTATAGTACAGTAAGTATATATGTACAGTTCCTTACCTATCACACACACCCCTAACCCCCCTCCCCCCCACCTCCATGGCTTAAAGTTGATCACAATACTAAGGTTTATAATAACATACCAGCAGACACTATACATCTGACCTCAAACTTGTGACCTAGGCGACAGTATCATCCTACTTTTTTGTTTATAAACTTACCATCATGTTGGAAACTTAGAAGATGTAGTGGTTAAACATTGAGTCTTTGACAAATAAAACAGGAAAATATGCTGGGGGGGGGGGGCAGTAGGGTACACTGTGAGGTCCAGAATTAACCAAGATTGCCTTCTTTCTGTGTACTGTTTATTCACAATAAGAAAAAATCTGTACTAAGAGACCAACTCTCACTGTATAAGTCAACCGTTTAAAGTAGCTAACCTACTTTTTAGCAATGTTATTGTTGTTACAAAAACTTTCAAAAAGGTGCCTAGAGGTACCTTTCCATATGTACTTCAGGTGTACGAGGTCAACACTCAACACACATACACACACACACACACATTCATGCATGTAGACTCTCTTGCAGAGTACTGGTTACCACTTGCCTACCACAAAAAAACCCATAATGCAAATACCTACCTTCTAATACAATGGTGAGGGAAAGTATTGACACATGGAGGTAATTCTGCTGCCTTTAAAATATGCTAATCTAAAGATTGGAAGCAATCCGGGGTCACATACAGGTTAGTTCTATAATCACTACTAAGTGCTAATTATGGCACAAGAACTGTTATCAGTCTAACAATAATGGAAACTATTGTTTTCTGCAACAACAAATATTTTTGAAGTTTGATTACAAAAATCCATTTGAACAATTAACCAACGAATTTGTTTCAAAACAGGAAGAAAAATGTTACACAATGATTTGGTAATTTACATTTCGGATTAACATAGATATGCACAAAATCCATCCTTTTGCGGCAATGCTGTTTTAGCACTAATCAGTGTTTGACTAATCTCGCCAATTTAGATCATTTCCACACTAACATAGAACATATCAATTTTGATGATTTCCTGAAATCATTCATACGGCACAATACAGCTACAATTCTAACAATTTGTTGCATAATGTTAAATAAATCAAATTTCTGTACAGTGACTCATACATCAGTTTGTGGCAGTACAATTATCAGACCTGGATTTCAATTTCCAACATATATTCAATCAAGTTGATGTGTGTGACGAGGTTTGTCATATGAAGGCTAGGTAGGTAGTATATTAAGTCTTATTTCTTTAGGGGGGGGGGAAAAGGGTTATCAAGATGCAATTAGCATAAGCTCATAATTTGTATTATCAGTTAATGATGACAAAATGTAGTAATTAACATTAAGAGCTATTTATGAAAAGATAACAACTCCAATGTAGCAATTTATAATGCTAGGCCTAGGTAATGTTCCTTCAAGAACCTGCTGCCACAACATACAGTATTGTGAACCTGAAGTCTTTAGGGTTAACAGTTGATAAACATCTGTTGAGACACACACATATGCAACAGGCTAACAATGTGACCTGTAAGAGAAGATAATTAAACCAAATATATCATTAAAATGTAAATATTTCAATCTAGGTAAACAACAACTTTACTGATTTAGCACAGACACAGAATTACATGATGAAAAGTTTAACCTCAAAACTTAAAACACTAAAAGCTGCATGCATATTTAGTCCACCATATGTTCCCAATGTCCAAAATTTCTCCAATTTAACATAAAAGGAATAGTATTCTTTTTTCTCAATTTTTCAATAACAAAATAAAAACAAATAACAATAAAAAAATCATAATCAGAAATGCACATTCAAAGGCACTGGTCTATTATCAATTCTGTCAAGTGGATATTTTAATTGCAATTTGTTGGTATCCATGGCAACTGGCAAATTTAAGGATTTAAGTGGGGAATGCAGATTGCGATAATTGTTGAAACAGCTGCACAGTCTTCATTAACTAGTGTTTTATATGCAGCTCCCGAGCAAACAAAGAGGTTCTAATTCCTGCGGAACAATTTTAATGTACCTGGTACGGCGCAACCTAATTTAAGAAGGCTTTGCAGCTAACTGAAAATTTTCTCCTTTTATTTCAGGATAAACATAGGCGAAAGTCATTGGATTGAACGAAAAATGAGCTACTCTCCTTTACAGTAACCAGTGGACATTTTTTACCAACAATCTTACAATAAAAATAATTTATAATTTTTAGTTTCTTACTGAAATGTGCCTGTAATACAGTTGTGTTGTCTATGTGGATTATGAATTTTTAACCAGACAACAGATTACTAGATACAAACAAGAAACATCACAAAGCAACAATTTTCACACAAGTTATATCCAATTATGCAAAAGGCACATACTTAACTATTCCTCTTCACATCCTTCTAGTAAGCAATTCAATAATTTTATGCTTTTAGTCAGGGTGACAACCTTTTCTGCCATTGTTGTCAGAAATTTCCACAAATTAAATTACCTCTCTATACAGTTATAACATAACAAATTTTAATCTTTCATATCTGAGCTACATTCTTTACCAAATTTTTTTTAGAATTTTAACCACAATTGTATAATCTACCTTAGTCTCCAAAGTATGACTCATTGGGTTCTTATTTGTTTATTTTCTGCACAGTGAAAGGAGCTCTGGCAGAAAGAATTCATTACATTGGTATATATATTACCAATGATACTACTTACTACTGTACTAGACAGTAGACAGTACTGTAGCCTAACCTTGGATGTTGAACAGTATTGGATGGATGACCTTAATAGCCTTGGCATATATATATATATCTGAACCTAGTACACAAAATTAAAAGGAAAATTCTGTATTGAAATGAACTAGCATTAAACAAGCATTAAAGGCAGAAGACTCATGCCTTGTAACAAAAACAGAAGCAATCAGGTTATAGTGAAGTGTGACCAGATTTGTTATGTGTGGTTTGCCGTTGTCAGGGGGCTGTAGAGTACATTATCTTTTTGGATGGTCGCATAGCTTGGGGAAATTTTACCAAGAACGTACTGTGAATGGGGCAGTGTGAATGTAGATTCTTCTTTGACTGAATTCAAAAAGGACTGGAAATGTGGTTTAATTTTTTTTATTTTCTTATCCAGACACATTTTTTAAAGATTTTCATCACATGCAAGCAATAAAATACTACCATTCAAACAAATGCAAACATGACAGTTATCTTGATACTTTAAAGGGTGGGGGGTGGGGTGGGGGACGTATCAGTTTAAGCAAAGAGACTTTACGGTATGGACAAGATTTGATCCCAAAGTGATGCTTTAAATCCGAGCTGGTTGCCTTTGACATACAGGTGTCTTCCATTGATTTGAGTGAAGGTACCATGTGTGCAGAGGTACCATGTGTGCAGAGGTACCATGTGTGCAGAGAGTAGCAATGCAATCACAGATTTCTGGGTTATGAACTATTAAACGTTTTGAAAAAGTTCATAGGTACCATGTGTGCAGAGAGTAGCAATGCAATCACAGATTTCTGGGTTATGAACTATTAAACGTTTTGAAAAAGTTCATAACCTCAGTTGATCTACTTCAGTTTTGGAAAATTGGGCAAGTGAGAATACTTCATTCCCATTAGTTTAGCACCATTATTTTTTTTTTTGGCACCATTTACTCAAAAAACCTCTGCATTTTGTGTAGTTTTAACTTTGTTTTAGTTAGACATTGCAATGTAACCATGACGACCTCATATCCCCTCAATGGGGTTACAACCATTTGGTTAAAGTACTCCACTTTATATCAACAGAAAAAAAATATGTCTCACAAATTGAATAGAGAGACATTTTGTTTTATTTGCAAATTATTGAAGTCTTTCCTTAGAGTCAACATTCATGCTGCTATATTAGAGTATTATAGTAACATTACATTATCAGGTACATCATTGCCTTTCCTAAGACCACTTAAGTTGTGTTTAAGAACACAGTGCAACCCAACTTCTGCTCTTAAGCAGTCCAATTCACTCAGATTTCATCCACAGGATTCCTTTCTGCAGCATGAATTTGCAATTTTAAAAAAACAAAAAACACACACACACACATGGATTCACATAATTGTATCAGTAACAGCAAACTACATTAAAAACCCACATGCTGTAGTTAGTTCCCTGGGAACACGCTTTATGCACCAGACTGGTTTGCACAGTTTTCAAGAACACTGCACAGTGGTAATTGATTTTAACTGATAACAACAACAAACAGTGAATCATGAACTTGATGAATACAATATTGTGCGGGTTAAACTGTAAAACTGGAGACCATAATATACTGTATGTTTTCATTAGAATGTTAGAACTATTTCAGTTATTAAGTACAACAAAGTATGCTCTGTATTATATTAGAGTACATATATTCAAAAAACAAGACTGAGAGGATGTCTCAGCCAGGAGAGACTATAGCCAGGCCCATAACACAAACTGTAAACTATATGCTAGATGCCTAAAAGAAATGTAAGCAATTTAGCAAACTAAACTGCTCTGTCATCTGTCCCTGTTTTACAGTAAATGGTTCCTCTTAAAATTCATTCCGATCGAAACCAGTCACTTTTCCCCTTCTTTTCTGTTTCATTCATTGTGAATAAAAAAAATACTGAGGGAGACAATACATCAATTGCATTATGGTAGCATTGGGGGCATGGTACCATACATAGTTAGTTAATAACTCATGGTTAATACAACTTACAACCTTGTTACAAATTTAGGCTTAATTTAACTCTCCCTTTTTACATTATTGTGCAAAGGATACATTCTTACCAATCAGATTAGTGACAACTTCTCATTGACCAAGAAAAAGTATGGTATTAATTTCTACTTATTCAATACCTATGCTGTTTTTTATCATACCATAAAAAGATTCTGGCCCACTGTAGGCCAACAAGTACCTTGCTTAATGTCATCTGAGGCAAGGAGTTACATTTGAATCTGATATTAGAAAAGTCTGTGAAGCACTTTAATATTTTACCCCTTGTCAAATATTAAAAAGTGCTTTCGTCTTCAAAACATTTGGTTCAGAAAAGCTTGATTGATCTTCACACTTGATTGATCTTCACAACAAGAGTCTGCCAGTGACAGAGGTTAAAGTTGATGTAGGCTGGCTCAACTAAGACTGACTTTTGTGCACTAATTCGAACTTATTGTAAACTACATCAATATTTTGCATAGCTCCTATCCCTCCTTAAATGTTTAAAATTTGGGGTTAACTGTTGATTTGGCCATGGCTGGCTACCACTGAGTACCAGTTGAGTAGGTCACAACTTGTCTAGCTAGCAAGTGGCATGATATGGTTACTAGCA
Source organism: Apostichopus parvimensis (assembly GCA_000934455.1). Lineage (NCBI taxonomy): Eukaryota > Metazoa > Echinodermata > Holothuroidea > Aspidochirotida > Stichopodidae > Apostichopus > Apostichopus parvimensis. Next base: position 22,114 of record KN890594.1, read on the forward strand.
TTATACCAATTATCGTAGTAATATTTCTAATGAACTTTTCCACGGTGGGAACTTTCTACCACAGTGCTGTCTAAACAAACTGTATTGCCTATCCTAAGCTTATTTGACAAGCCTTACTAATGTCCTACCATTTAGAGCTACATTGGACCCTAAACTTGGCAAAGGTCCTGAATGTCACTGAGTGGTATGAATGAGTATAAAACTTAAAGGTCTAACTCTAATTTAATTAGGCCTCAGCCCAGATACCTTTAAACTCTGGCCTAATGGTAAATTGGGATAGTCTTACTACTCAGTCTTAGTCGAACGCTTACTCACCTATTAAAACGTTTTGCCGTTTTGTTAATATTGCTTCGAAATCACCTTCCATAGTATCTAATGGTCGCTTTCTTGAATCACTAGAATCTCCATTAAGTCCATTAACGTCTATTATAGGTTGCCCAATGACTGACTGTACATCTAACGGCATGCTAACATGTCCAACATTTTCATGGCTGCCACTTGCCAGTGAAGTTACAGTATAGTCCGCAGTGGCCATTTTCACGACACTGCTCTGAAGTGAGAAGTTCGGGGGTTTTGTCCTTCTTTCCGAACAACGAACTTCAAATCTGAATCACCGCGCGGAGACGAAAACGGCGACTGTATGTTAAAGAAAAAAAAGATTTCTACCGAGAATCGTTAAACAGGAAAGTCGTTTCCAGAATAGGGAACTACCAATTGTTGAAGTCTGCTCGTTCTGTGTGTGAGTACTGTGTAGCATGCATATGTACTATGGAGTTGAACCGCAGAACTCACCGAAGTTGAAACCGTACCGTACCTAGCTAGCTGCAGCTGGAGCATGTAGGGAAAGTTACACATAGCCACGGAAGCTCCGCCCCTTATAAATAGAGGGCGACAGTACCATTTCAACTGTACGGACACACTTGTATTTCTTCTTGGGGGAAAAAGGAAATTGGTTCCAAGCCTGCCAAAAAGAAACGGAAAGAAAAAAAAAAGGTGAAAAAAAAAAAAAGGTTTGAACAAACGCCGGAACTTGAAAAGCAAAACTCCCCGGTGGAATTTAACAAGAAACCAATTTTTCAGGGCATATACATTCTTTTCACCATTGTTCTGAGTTTGTGCGTTAGTAATTTGACATTATGGCAAATAAATAATTAAACACGCAGTCTACGCTTCTAAACCTTATTTTTTAGTCTGGTCGGAAACAAAATTTTAAGACAACGGCCCGTAGTAGGATATGGAAACATAATAATGAACAACTTGGGAAAGGATGGATATCCTCGACTTCCTGCATTGATAAACTTGCATGTATGGGCTTATGCCAGTAAATTAGTAGCATTCTCCGTAAAATAAGTGGGCTGCCTGTATATACAAGCATGTAGCCAAACTTCGGTTACCTATGTGACCAACTCAATTCCTCATATAACTTAACGGTTTCAAGGCTAACGAAATACGTCTATATATAAACTAAACTGCAGGGTGACCTACTTCATACTGACAGTGCCCATGAATACGATAAATCAGTTTCATTCTGTTTATCAAATTCTGATCGGAACACACTATTTATAACGTTGATCATCATCTCTTCAAATTCATGTGTCTGATCCAGGATCAATGCCTATTATGGGTATAATTTTGTTTTTCTGTTTAGCAGTCTGCTCGATAACTTACATTAAATTGTCATAGATAATCTTTTCAGTAAAGTAGTGCAAAGATCATGGCCTAATCATTTTTTCCTCGCTTCATGTGGAGTCTATCATAACTTAGATTCCTATATGTGCGCAAAACTGGCCTACCACACGCACCCCCCCCCCAACCCTCCCATCACCACACATACAAAGACAAACACTTGGGCCCCTTTCTCCGTCGCAATGGATTTTGTTTTGTAATGAAATAAGTTGATATATGTGTGAAAGTTTATCCGGGAACTTTTTAATTAGAGAAGCTAAGGCAGCAGTCCATTTATCGAACGATACATTACGTCAATTCAGCAGCTTCATAGTTTTTGCCCTTCCAAAAAAAAGCAACCTTTTCAGTTAAGTTAATAAATATTATTCGTGGACATAACCATTTTTCATACTAACTTTCTTTACCTATTCTGCGAAACTATTGAATCTATACTAGAAAAGCACGCAAGTGAATAAGTTATATCAATGATTTGGCCAAATTTTACCCGGTCGTTTTTAACACCCCCTTTCGCACCCC
>KN890594.1:32476-42722 GCA_000934455.1 Apostichopus parvimensis
GCTGTAATAATCAAAGTATATCAATAATCAGTGTGCATTAACCTACTCAACGGTAAATTTACAAAAGTCTTCTATCTCGTGAGAAAATGTTCAAGTTATTCTAGTAAAATTTTTTGAAATACCTTTGCAGGTTCATCCAGCTGCACTGAGGGCATTCAAGAGAAGAGAATTGGACATCTTAAGAAACGAGGAGGAAAGACAAAGAGAGAACTTGAAGAAGAAAAGGACCAGGGCTCTCTTTAATGCTTCCACTCATCTAAATGACAAGGAGGATGATATATGGCTGACCGAGTATCAAAGAAACTTTTCTGCAAGGACTCCATCGAGATGATGATTATGATGAAATGCTGTCTTTCTCTCATAAGGGTACATGAATGTTAACTCATGTAGTGACTATAAAGAACCCATAGCTTTGCTTTAAGAAGAAGAAAGATGGAGTCTCTTTTTAAAGTATTTTTAATCAGTCTGAAATGTTTTAATGCCTTAATGTAATTTTCAAAATGTCCTGGTCAAGTCAGACTTGGATTAATAGTGTGAGCATCAATTTACTAGATGTTTACAAAGTCAAGATGGAAGGAAATATCATGGTTGATGCCGTCGGTCCTATTTTATAGTCAATTTCCATGGTAACAATGATCAATTTTACATTCTTCTGAAAGCTGAGACATGGATATCAAATCATGACGATGGAAGATCACAAGATGTAGTTATTCGTAAATTATAAGTTATTTATTCTGGTCAATTGAAGGTTAGGCTCATGCAATCGACACTATTCACATTTTAAGGGGTACAAGCTTTTTAATAAATTGGGAAATGACAAAACCCCTCAAGGGAAATCACTATCATTCTTTTCCTCACAAGTTGTAAAATCTATATTTTGGGGCAGGCAAGGCTTTATTAGATGGTTACAAAAAAAGTGGGGGACATCTCCTTAATTTCTCTGCATTTTGCAGTGCTTCTTAAGACAGAATTGTGAGAATGAACCAAGACTGAAATTAATTGTTGCATGTTGGTCAATGTGAATTCACTTTAGTACAGGAAATATATGGTGCTTGGTTGGTAGACAGTGGTCAAGTTAGGTCAGCAACATCTTGGAAATGTTATGGGCAACTGTAAAGTGGACATCTTAAGTAGGTAGGGAATTCAGTGAGTCATCATATTCAGCATAGGATTCTCATGGAAACCTGGAAAAGTTATGGAACTTTGAGAGTTAATTTCCAGGTTTGAAAAATGTCATGGAAAAGAATAACAATTGCCAAAAAGTGATGGAAGGTCGAGTGTTTTTCTTGAATTGTTTTTTTGCTGGTTCTCTGTTTTTACCTTAAAGAGTTGCCCACATCTCATGAAAAAACATCTCTGAAAAAAACATCATGGAATTTTTTGAATGTCATGCAGAAGTCATGGGAAGAAGATGTGGGAACCCTGTGGAAGGCAAATTGTTGAGCAGATATTATAAGCATCATTAGCATTTCAAATCGAAATGATTATTCTGTTATGGTTTTATCAAATGTATTTTGTGCAAGTTCAATTATTTTCACATAAACTAGTGGAATGCTGAGTGGGCAGCTTCTGTTCATATATATTGGTAGTGGTGAATTTGAAGGCCTTATTTTATTTGGTCCACGAGACATTTGAAAAATGTAAAAATAAAAATATCTCAGTCTAAATTCTTTAAGACATTTAAATATCTTTCATTCAATAAATAGTGTTTTATTTACTGAGTGTTCACAATTTAGAATTTCTTCAAATGGTTTAAAAAAAGAGGTACTTTCAAAAGAGAGAAGTTGGGCGATGAAGAGAGCAAGAAAAATACCTAATAAAGAATTCATTTTTGGATTTGATGCAATTCGGAATTGGCAACTCGCATCCACTTCCCTATGAAACATTGTGAGACCAGGATTAATCTACTATGTACAAAGAGATGGAGACAAGAGTTAGTCCAAAAAGATTGTTAATATGTTTAATTGGTTCCAAAACATGGATAAACAAACTTTCATACACATGGCTTACTGTACAATAACTTCTACAATAATGTATTAGAAAAATAGCTATACCCTCAACTAAAAACAAAGCACATGACTAATTTTTTTTTTTTTTCACATACTAAAGTTAACTGTAAATATCATTTACAGAGTTCACTCTTTTTTGCAGTTCATGTTCTATTTGATCAGTTGTTTACATTAACATGTAATTTTAAAGTACAGGTCATTTTCTTTCCTCACTTGTTGGTTCTGTATATGTCCTCTTTAGCAGCTATCAATCACTGCAAGTATCATATAAAAGTTTCTCAAAGGACAGAGGTTGCCTCATCCTGTTAGATCCCCTCCCCAGGCCACAAACTCAGCCGTTGGAGGAATTAAACTGATAGCTACAACCATCCATTTCGGATAAGCTAGTTGGGAGATGACATCTGTGCATGTGTTGTTTCTGTCTGTGACCTTTCTGAATAGGTCAATCGGTAACCATTCACTGCTATACCACAGCACAACATTTCCAAACATCATAATTCAACTAGGGTATCTTTTTTCACCTACGTTGTTTCATAACCATGTAGGTTTTGGAATAGAATACATATTTCTATACCGTCCTCCTGCTCTTGGTAACCTGTTCACTAATAACAACTTTGCATAAATTTATGCTGTTGATTGTGTTATGTAACATGTACAAACACTCTTGTTGCAGAACCTGTATGTACCCCACTCTGTCAACAGACCATGACAGTTTATGACTAAGTCAGCCTTTCACAGTCAAATACCATCTCTATTGATAGTTCTTCCTTTAAAAATTTCCTATTCTGAATGAAAACATGTGAAATATCGGCTGATGACTACTCTGGATGTATCAGGCTATCACAGACCTGGAGTAAGTAGTATGTGTTCCGTATTAACACACGTTAGTGTACACACAACACTGTATAGTGTGTTTGGTCATGTAAATGTATATGACCTAATGTTTAATACTGTTACCAATTGACCTTGTGACCTATTGCACAATACTCCTGTGGTGTAACTCCAAACTAGCTTATCTCTTAGTTTACAGTTCCCATCCTCATCTTACTTGACCAATGAAGACTTACATATTAACACAATCAGTATCTTACACCAGCTAGATAAACACATCCACAGCAATCATTATCCATATATCAAAATACAAAAACTACTTTTAACTGACAGAAATTAATCCATTCGGTAAAGCTTCAGTGCAAAACTTTTCTCACCGTCTAATTTACCTCCACAGAGTCCGAGAGTTACACTTCCTGTAACCAATATCTGAGCAAGAATGTTGATTCTTTCAGGGTATTAAACTGTTTTTATCAACAAAAGGGTTACGTTATGATAATGTACATAAATACTACAAACATTAATTAAATTTTACTTTGTAGCATTTATCAGTATTCTAGAGCTGTTCTCTGAGTTACTCCTTGAACACAGTAACCAATCAGAATTTAACATACCCTGTTACTTAATTTTTGAAAGCTTATGATGCGACAGTCATGCTATGTTCAGTAGCACGCGCAAGATATTTACTATAACTTCACATGTGAGTTTTGATTTTACGTTCATAATTTAACTATGTTTGGCTAAACGGTTTCCAGGCAGAGAATAACCGTTCATTAAAGGTGAAGATTTGATATTAACCTGATCAAATGTAAGCCGTAGGTTATGTGTTGGCAATGTCGCAGGTTACTTAATGGCCTTACTCTGGTCTAATCAATTTCTTTACAACAGTAGGATTTAATACCCTAAGGGGTACAGTATATAACATCTTTAAGTTATACCATCCCACATATGTTAGCAAAGCTTCTGAAGGCATTTACACCTTCAAGCTGTTTGCACATTTAGTGTTCGTCAGAGCGCTCAACAATTTTTGGCTTTTATGCAGATCGAATTGTGTTATAAGTAACAATGTCCATAAAGTGATGGAATAAGAAACTTTGCACAATTTCACAAATTTTCATCAGAATAAAAATGCTTCCTCGTTGTAAGAACAGGTGGAATATTATTTGTACAAAGAAGCGGCGAACATTCTATCTAAAGCCAGTTTTATATGATACAGCAGCTTTTACTAAACGAGGATTGACTTATCCTCATATCTGTATTAGCAAATGTGCAAGAATATAGAAAGTTATCCGCAACAGAACAGGAGGAAAAAAAGTAGTAGCATTAAATATGCTAGAATACTACCATATGGTCACCCATAGGTCAAATTAACTGGCTCCTTCCAAACATTTTCCCTTTAATATCGAGTCATTTAATGCCTTCTTCTTGAATCTAGGAATGATTTGGGTCTCAAAGCATTCAGGAAAGTACTCTGATAATCTTTTGGGGTTTTGTCACATTTTTGTTAATTCTGCATAATTTGGTAATATTCAGTTATTTTCATTCAATAATGATCCCATAAGTCATACCAATTACTGCTTGCCAACTTTTATAGGGCAATGCCACAAAAGAAAGCTTTGTGGAAAGCGTCTATTAGTTGTAAGTTTAAAATTGTCATTAGACCTCCTTATATCTCTAGATCTAACCACTGATGCAACATTTCATATGAACCCAGGCATGATCTTCAATGTTGTTGCAACCAAATTTACCACCCTAATAGGCAGATGTACAAAACCTTGCTTGTACCTTCTGAACCATCGAATACCCATATCAGAACTGCAAGCCCTCATACAAAGCATTATCCTTCTATTGTGTTGAGCACTTAGCATCAAATTTTACACACACCAATATGCATCAGGTGGTTCATTTCTAGAAATGTGGTGAATTAGTTGGTGAACCCCATGACAAGGAGAGAATGACTCATGTCTTCAACCGTTGATGTCAGAGTTATCCAAACCAGTTCACTTCTTACACAGACACATAAGAAATGTCTCCCTTGTCCTTCGACGACAAACAAATATAGATAATAATAATAATAATCACTATCAGCTACTAGTTTGATGAGAGGTAACAAGAATCACTATTTCAGTGAAAACATATATTTTTTCCTTCCCCCAGAACATTAAAAATGACAGCAAACTTTGTTAATACTGAGCACAGCAAGAGACGTGACACTGGTAGGATCAAAACTGTGCCGTGTCTTTAGATTTTTACCAGGAGTGGGCATCCTTTTTGAATGAATGGGTCAGATATAAGGAGTGAAAAATTGACTGAGCCGCACCTTACCAACGACCTGCTGTTGATTTCAAACCTTTGATTCCACAATAGGTGTGTGTACTTAATCTGTATTCACAAAAACATAATGTCAATACAGTACAGTTGATAATTAATGGGGATAATAGGCCTACCTGACAGCATCATTAGTGCCGATAAATTCGAAGCAGCTAGCTCGTTTTTTGTGATGATGGAAACTAGATTGATCTTTTTCTTGAGACATCTCACGGCCCGCAAAAAAATCACTGGCGGGCCGCATGTGGCCCGCGGGCCGTAGGTTGCCCACCTCAGGATTATACCATTCCGTTCAACATAGTACTGATACACCATAATAAACAAACACTTTACAAGTGAAATTAACTTATTTACAGCGATATCATTTTAGGTCTTCTATCTTGACTTTTTTAAAAGCAGAATTGACGATAATTTTGACAATGTTTAATTCACCATCCTCAAAGTGCTTTTTTGCTAAAAACAATCAACATAAAATGAATTAATTCAAATTGTAATAAAGGAGAGTAGCAAAGAGAGTCACCTTATGATCACAGTTAAGCTCAATTGTAAGGGATATATCCCATGAAGAGTGAACTTCTACATAAAGAAGAACACACTCCCTTCGTATGTATCCTTCACAGACAAGAACAATATGGATATATCCTAGCGAGGGTTGTGGATAATTGGGTGCACGAGAATGTTATGATGAATAAATATTTATGTGAAAAGAGGTTGCAATGCGCAATATACAAACAGAAAAAGTAATATTTAGCCTGAAGGTCTAAAAATATGAAGAAAAATATCAGACTACACAAAGGGGAAGAAAGAACACTAAACCCCTCCCACCTAAACAATATGATAAGAATAATGGTAATAATTAAATAGTTGTATGCCAGACACAAGAAAATACCTCAATTCCAATTGTAATGAAAACTTGAGTGTTCATTATTAATTACATAAAAAGATATTTTTTAATCATTTAAAATGTTTTAAACATGATTGAAATCACCATATGATGGACAGAAATAACTGACGAAAATCTTTGATACAAACGGCTACTTATGTTTTATTTTAATGGGACTACCAGATGGCACAAACACTTTTAGTTATATGCCAAAATGGTCACATTTCCAAAAATGTCAACACAATTTTCAACACTTTTTTGACAGTTTTCAGTATCTATATATTTCATATTTTCTTGGGACAATCCCATGTTCAGAAGTTTTCAAGATGATACAATCTGAACATGGCAGTCTGTAACTGAAGTTTGCTACCCACGAAGTCATGCTTCCATTTGCTTCACTTTTAAAGTCCCAATAATAACTATTTTTGATAAATATTCATCTGGGACAAGCAATGTCACACCCTCTTTATGACATTAATGTTACAATACAAGTTTTTTTTAATAATTTCTTTTGTAGATTAGTCACAATATGGAATTTTATACCAAAACACACAAGCACTGCTATTATAACTGCAATCACAACACTGGCTGCTTGCTAAACAGCCCATTGAGCTCAATGTATAAGTTGGTTGGAATTAAGTTTAAGATTATTTCAGGAGCAGAAAAGATAGACCTACGATTGCTCCAATAATGGGAGTTTTATTCTACTGCAACAACTGAGACAAAAAGTAAGATATGTAAAACAAATTATTTAAAAAAAATAAAAAAATTGATGAAAGTTTTGATGTAGAGATTTCATTCCATTTGGATGTTGTTCATTGGAACAATGAAGGAACCAAAAAAAAAATTTTCTTTTATTGGTTTACACTTCATGACAGTAGTATTTAGTTCTCACCGAAATAAATGAAACACAGCAAATCAACTCTTTGTCTTTTTTAGACCATAAGGCCATACAATCAACATGCCGATTTATGTCCCAGCAACTTCAGCTTGCTTTACATTGACCTAGCTGTAAAGTGAGCGCTAAAACTCTTCGGAAAACACTGAAAGAATGTGGTACGGTTCCCAACACAGGTTGGTGAACATTTTTCCAGATTTCCTCCCCGCAATTAATATTCCGACTTAAAGATGTATCTCCAAGGTCATTTTTATGAAACATTTTGTGCAAGAGAGCAAACAAATATTTACAGAATTGAAGATACATGTGATATGGAAGTCTTCTTGAAGAGATATCCAATGAAAAAAAAAAAAAAGGAGAAAAACAACAATCATGCCACTAGGCATTACTTTACATATAAGTTGTTTTAGCTTGATTTACATTTTCACAATGTTTCTAACTTTCTATACATGCGCATAAATTAATCCACATCACAATATTGCAGAGATTTGAAGCTTGCTAACTCAAGAGGTAACCTGAGCCATTGCTTGATCCAAACAAATTATCGTGGAGCACAACTGTAGTAACAGATTGCATAAGACTAAAAACCAAAATAAGCGGACATAAGGACGACCCGCACATCATTTTCGTTACGTAGCTGGTTGCCTTCCATAACAATATATCACTTTGCAGCAGATTCAATCGAGTTACTTGAGCAACACTCTGTATGGGGTCTGTCAAGTATTTTTTTTCATCCCATAAATGCACACTAATAGCCCACAGATGCAACAGTTTAAAGGTACATCAAGATTGGCCCCAAATTTTATTACGCTAAAAATTGCTCCAAGTTTTCAAAAGTCCATTTCTCCTGGTAGTTACGACTCCTTCAGATTCTTCCAGACATTGAATCGTGTTCATATTTGAGGATTAATAGTCTCGGTGAGCAAACGTGCCTCCGAGTGTATATAATAAAATGCTTTCTGAAAGTTGGGAGTATCAGTCACCATTTCTGGACTCTCTAGCATAACTGGGAGCAAAACACTCACCACCGTTAAAGTGTAGCTGGAATTTCTTATGTACAAACTCAGCCTAGAGTAGGAAGGCCTACCTCAGCTACAACCGTATAGTCGGTCTAGGTCAAGTGTTCATGTTTGAATTGAAAATTGCTGGAACACTGACAAGGGGAATTACTACCTCACAGCTTGCTAAATTCTGCACTCTGCATTCTAGATTTGTAGAGATATTATTCTCGGATGGCCTGCAATGAGTGTGTCGATCACGTGATAACGGATAGGTGTATACAAGTGTTTCTTTCGCACCACTGACTGGGTTAGCTCGTGAAACACTTACGACACACGGCCAGCTCGAGGTGAGAGCCTTAGACATTGTGTAAATCTCTGTTTGACAGATCTATCAAGAAATATCTTCAATAAACATCTTTCTTTATCAAAATACTGACAATGGGCAGTCTATGTAAGTGAGAAACATTAAAAAGATCAGACCACTACTGGAAAATCATCTGGAGTTTTCTACTCCTTTTCTTTCTCTCAGCAGGAATGCAGTGAAAAAAAAAAATTAAAAAAAAATACCCACTGACAACAATGATAACCAGGTATTTGTTCTTACAGATCGTAACTTGCTGGCAAGAGTAACATTTATGTAGAGATGAAGAGAGCTGGGTAACATTGAAGGTTATAGTGGAGAGGATCTCATCGCATGGAATGAAGGGGGCATGGCCCTCAACAAGAACATTTGCTCGGGGCTCTGGACGGGGTGCGAGCTTCTCTTCTGAGAGCAGAGTCCCCATACTGAATACCTGAACCCATCCTCTCAGGATCCAATTCACCTGCAAGTAAACAAAAGAAAAAGAGGAGTGAACGATATTCATATTGACTCCATCATAAAACTCTGTCTTAAAAACTGCGACCAGGCACTACAAACTTCTCTGGAATACTAGCTTATATTCCATAAGAGATGCAAACAAAAGTATTATTTTTAGGTGACACTTGAGCTGTTTACATTTTTGCAATTGTAGACTGCATTGTAGCCGAGTACTTTCAGGTGATCAACTAACATTTTTTTAACTTGGGGTGGGGCGGGGGAGGGGGAAGGGAGGGATGCTTTCTTTGACAATGTTTTGCATACTGTTGAAAATATTTGCCCCAAAGGGAAACCAGGATGGAGACCCCTCAAGGGGTTACTTGAAATATATCTGAAGAAACTTGAGATTGACGTTGGAATAGCTCATGTTCGAAGGGAACCCTTTATTGTCAGATACCTCAAGACCATTCAATTTTGTAATTTAATTAAGTGTAATGTTGAAAGGTAACCTCACATTAGCTTTCAATGGCAGGCTGAAGTGATAATGACCTATTGTTTTGTATGCACATTACTGACAATCGATAAAAACTAAGTTAATATTGCCTATACCTTTGGGAGTCAGAAAATGAAACTTGCAGGGAATGTGGAAAGTTGCTATTCTTAAAGAAATGGATTTCTCTGAAGGAACAATCATCATCAGAGCTATCCCAACTTTTGTCAAAGGTTAAAGATTCATATTGAGATAGAAAGCTTTCAAGATTTAAGTAGTTTGACACCTTGCTGACCCCAGATGACCTCTAAACTCAAACCTTGTAGGTTTAGATCCATGTCAAAGAGCGACCTATCATATATGTCAAACCTTTGTACAAGCTAAGATTCTTCCTATATAGATGTCCACATTTTGACTTTTGACCCCACCAAACACTTAAGTACTTTGTACTCATTATGGGGGAGACCACGAGGGTTCACACAAAGCAACCAAACCTGGACAAATTGTCGTTTTTGTATTTTTTTATATAATTTGTGACATAATGCCCAATAATTACATGCTACATTGGAGAGTAGGTTGTCTCTACTTATATCAAGGTCATTGCATCACCGGACGTTCAAAGACTGGAGCATTTGCAAACATAAAAATGCAAGTTGATATCCTACCAATTCAACTGAGATCATTCCATATCGTTCTCAACCTACCTGTTTCTATTTTACCAAGAATTGACCTGGCACACCTGAGAAAAGCCTCTTCAACGTTTTCTCCAGTCATCGCACTCGTCTCCATAAACATCATTTCTGGTGACAGGATGTAGGAAAGTTCGATAATCAAAGCAGTCCATAGATGGGAGAGTTTAGCGAGCAACGGTGGATCACAACCAAAACAATTAAACCGCAATGGGAAGGTGCGAAGGAAGATGGGGAGGCAGGGAAGGGGTGATGCACCAATACTTTTGACGTTAGCTCTCCCTACCAAGAAATAGGTTTAGTTATCGATACAAGTTA
>KN890599.1:0-10588 GCA_000934455.1 Apostichopus parvimensis
GGGGGGGGGGGAACAGAAAGTAACCTCAAGAGTGTAGTTACTATACCCTCTCTATATTGCATTCCATTTTAAACCCATTCATCTGTCTGTACAGACCAACACATATTGATTGTACAAGTTATGTGTTCCCTTTAGTATTAACCTCATGCTAACCTTTTATAAAGAGCTGTACTGTACATTCCATCTGTATGCTATAGAACCATTGCTGGTATTTCTATTGTTATGTACATTGTGCAGCTGGACAGTCATATATAAAGATGTCACACTTTGTTAGGGAGTACAAGTGTCTCTTGTCTTTCAACCTGGACAGAAGTCCTACAGAGCTCTCTTGGCTGCCTACAGGTAACTGAGTATATAATTACTTACCTTTACTGACACTGTTCACTGTGAATGTGTAAGTGTTGTGCATATTTTGTTACCTAAGTTAACTTTTTCTAGACATATGATCTACAGAGCTTAAACCTAGCTGCCTCAAGAGGATTCAAAACTCTCAAGATTTGATAACCTTGTTTCCTGGGTAATAATTCTTACATTTTATCCTTAGTTTATTTTTTTTTCTGTTCTTGTTTGGTTTAATTCATATTACTGTTAACCTGACACTACAGTACACAACTTTCAATCAACCAACAGTAAATAATACAAAAGAGAAGTTTCAGACTTTATTTGTGTTACTAATGGGGGAAGGCTATGTCTCTGTCCTGAAAGATAATCACTTATATGAACCATTCTTCCTTCAATTGAAATAGAAATGAGCAACTTACCATCTATTTTGTTATGACTCAGTGTGAGTCTAACAAGATGCTCCAGCATAACTGTAAAGGAAGAGTGAGATACATTTGTCAGAAATCCTGTAAATTATCAACTATTCTTGATGTAACTGGTTGTTTGTATTTTCCCTTTTTATATGGAAAGGGGAGGGGGGGGTGGTTGGAGAAGTGTATAGCAAAGGAATGTTCCTCAACATTTCACACATCCTGGTTCCAGTGTGGCCCAGCTATGCAGAGTTCCTACGATTGTCTTACTATTCCAATTGATCTACCAAACAGGTGTAATGGATAGGTAATAACTTTATTTATAAATTTCTTTTTCAATGTCCACAAGCACAACTTTTGTAAATTTATTTCCAAGCTTTAGGCCTACATTCTAGGGTTTTCCCCAATATACGCAGTGTTTCACAATATAAGACTTATGCCCACACACTTGAAAGTTCATGAAGTTTTCATAAGGAACAGCTGTTACATGTGAAACAAAAACAATGTATAATAACTGAATCTATTTGGTGGAGATTTTTCTGGAAAATGACAATCACTATCTCACAGGTTTGGAACTTGTGCAAAGTGGAAATCTCATCTCTTGTAGTTTCAAATATTTGTTATTGTTGTTCTTTTTTCTTTGTGGTTGGATAAGTTTTGTCAAGTAATGTTTTATGAGGCACAATATCTGTATCTTGCAATGGATGATTACTATTTGAATGTTCATACCACTTACCAGTGATGAAATACATGAAATTGTACATGAATATATATGTATCATATGATACATGTCTAGTTAGAAATTGTGTGAGGAACATATCTTTAGCCTTCAAGCTGTTCTGTTACAATTCAATTGCCTAAAACATTGTTAAAACTGGTTTGTGTATTCACACATCTTTTGTACATTACATTATTACAAAAAATGCAGACAGTCAAACTTACACTCTATCACTGACAATATGACGATATTGTATGCATGTCAGCTTTTTAAACATAACTAGGCCTAATTCTGTGACAAAGCATGAACAATTGTGAAAGCATGAACAATCGCGAGTTCCTGCTTGCAGGAAGATCACATATACATACATACATACATACATACATACATACATACATACATACAATTGCTTGACAAAGTAAGTCCAGAGTTTAAGCTTCTAATATGCCTCATATGACATTACCATGGCTTTATGACAATCATCAAATATTAACAAAGAAGCTGATTAATTGCCAGCTGATGTTATAAAACAAAGAAATAATTTATGGGTTTATGGTAAAGATATCCTTACAGCCACTCGATAAGACACAAACTGCTGCATAATAGTGAAATGTGTTGTAAGTTAACATCAAACTTGCAATGAAACCTGTAACCTTGAAATAACAGGGAGTTATGACTTTTGCAATAAATTTACAAGATCTATGAGGCTTTGAAAGACAGGCATGTCCAACTTACTAGACTGTAAAGGATATGACTATGGAGTATATGGATGCATGAGACACCAAATAACAAAAACTGGGTCATGGGTATTTGTCAGCTTATGGAAGAGTTCTTGCAATCAGTGCTTCTAACTTAAATGACTATTCGTATTTCTTCTGTTATATATTTAATTCTGGTAGTAAGCTCTTGGCAAGCCCCAAGGGTTTCTTTGTAAATACGATCCTTCACACCATGTTGGTACATACTGTACTCTACATTCATTTTATATTTAGACTGTCTAACACATATATGTAACAATAGGTGTGGAAAACAAAATAAACGAAACGAACTTTAAGGACATAACCTAGTAAATCATATCCAGTTCAAAATCGTTGACGTGAAGCTTACTTAGTTAAAGCCATGCAAACTTAACTGCTATAAAATATACAATTATTTGATGTAGCATACGCAACTTACACAATCCTGGGATATCTATCAATTTAGAGATGCCACGGTCAACCAACTCAAGGTGTGGGTTTTTCGTTTCTTTCGACTCCTCGACTTGTTTCTTGACGGATTTAGACATTTTGGGGGAGATGAAGAGAGAGAAATTTGCAATGAAAATATATCGAAAATAACATACAAAATTCTTGGTTAGAGGAATTGGCTAATCAAACTTGATTTACTATATGTGTACTATTCGGCTAAGTACTAGCACTGTGTGTATCATTATCATAAGCACATATCTATCGTTCATTCCATACTTATCGTGCACACCATGTATGTACACTGTGTACGTACATTGGGTGCGCAAGTGACGGTGTTTACTGCTTGATGCTCATAATACTACCGGTATTCAGAATGTACGGAAGTGACAGTACACCAGTAATGACAAGGCGGGTAACTGTCACATGTCAAAACAAATCAAATATGAAGCTCAAATATACACATCTGGTAAATTTTACACAGCATTAGATAATACTGTTGGATATTTCAGATTTAGAAACACGGTGTTCTTGATACGACAGAAAAGTTCATGGGCTTTATTTTCCTACATGGTTGTTAAGAGTCTCGGTCACAAGGGAGTAACCGGAACAGATGCAAAGGTAACAGGAAATCAATCGTGGCGCGAATTATCCGTTGAATTGTATACGCTTGCAAGTAAAACATTAACAAAGGTACCATGCTCCGTGTTAACAAAAGCAACGTGTGTTTTTCGCAAAGTTTGAACGACATGCGTCTATTTAAAACTCAAATGAGACTGAAGATTGTATCGAACAGGTATTTGTGCTTTTTTTTGTGAATCTGGGAGCGCAACACAGAGAGCAAATATGTTGGCTTAGCCTAGTTACGTTTTCCCTTGATAGTCAACTGAGGTAGCGAAAGCCTATGAAATTACTACGATAGGCTCGTGTATTGTTAAGTCGTCAGCTAGACGGAGTGTTGTAATGAGAGTGTAAGCCTAGCCAGTACTCATAATGTGGTAGGCCATCACGATACGGTTGGCCGTGTGGGTCATAGCGTCGAATCGATTAAACACATGTGCACACTACTAAGACTAGTATTATGGTTTAACCATAGACGATAGGCTTATTTATTAATTGCAGCATTGCTAAATCTTTAGCGTACGACGAATTGAGCGCGTAATGAAATATTATTTTAAGTGTAACTAAAGAAAAGGTTTTTCTTCTGTTTGGAAATTTGAGGTATTGAGGAAATTGCTACAACAAGTTAGGGGAACCCTTTCCGTGTTTCGTTTTGAAGTTATGAACCACACCTTCAACCAAACTCGTAAGTGTCACCGTAAATTGTAAGTGTTAGATAGGTGTTTATTGTTACCATACCATGTCAAGGCTGCAGTAGCAGCTTTGGTGCATTGTAGAATGCAGGGCCAGAAGTCTTGTCTTGAGAAATCTAGCCTGTCATGCAGATTATAAGGATACCTAGTCAAATCTAAATCAAAAGCCCCATTATGCATTTCATTATAAACACAAACTAACCGATCCCTAATTAAGTCTTCGCTCCATTTTGGTACTTCAAGTAGTAAATAGTCATACAATCATGATGATGTGCTTTGATGTTGATATGAAAGCATTTGCAGATGCATTTGCAGCTTTCCTCAATGTCAGCAGTAGCAACCGTTCAAAGGATATCTTTCACAAATACGCTGGAGTCATTAGTTGCTTCCCTTTCATTGAGTTGAGCTAAAAGTTATACCAAAAACACCTTGTCATGATTGTGTGATTATTTACTACAGAATATATACCAAGCAAGAGCTCCTCAGACCATCAAGGTTGAAATGCGTAAGGAATCTTCAAATGGAAGAATCGGGTCAGTGAGATATAGGACATGATCCTCAAAAAGCACAATGTTTGGGTGTTGCTCAGTTAAAAGTCTTGGACCAAGTTAGATTTTCTTAGTCAGCATTTAAATCATCTGGGCAGCTTCAAGAAAAATTACCAAAGGTCCGTATTGGGTTGTCTCCAATGAAGTTCTTGCTGGTACTTACATTTCGTACAATGTACCACTTGAAGAAATCAGTCTTGTTCTTCATTTCTCTTTATTTCTTAGATTGTTTTCATTCTGTTATTTTCCCACTCCACATCTGCCATCCACTTCAGAATATTAGTTTCAATTTGATGTAACAAATTCTGGTAACATTATGAATGGACATCCAGATGCTACGATAGGTTTCTGAAGTGACCTTATTTTCTATAGTTACTAATGGTTGGATTTCCATCCCATATAGTATAGGCCTACAATATTTGTTCTTAATAACATGTTTCAGGGTCTTTTGTTTAGGGTGTTTTCATATATGGTACGTCAAAAAGATTATTTGATTGGCCAATGTTTAGAAAGGTTGTTTCAGATGTATAAATGGCCAGTGGTAAAGTTCAGTAATCTATTACTTGTGAGCCTCATAATCATATATAGGCTATTCTCAAGTATGAGGTCATTACATGTAAAATAAGCTGTCTGTGCAACTAATAAAGTGTTCAGTCTCTGTGTCTTTCTTTACCTGTTCATCTCCTTTATCATTTATCCATTAATTCTGTGTATGAAGTAATTAAATAGACCTGTCTCTCAATAATGCATCTTACTCCAATTAAATGTAGTTTGCCATGGTTATTTAGTGTATCCATTGCCATGCTTGTATGCCATCTACGTCCTTGTGGATAAACATTGGAGACGGCCCAATCTATATGCATGTTACTTTCAGAAATTCTTGATATCAACTGGATGAAGTACTTCTACTGTATATAGCCCTATTAGTACCATAGCTATTACAATACATAGCACACATTACATGTGACACATGTATTTTACAAGCAAAAGTAAATAAACTATGTAGTAAACATTGAATCAAAAGTCAAGTTAATCCCATATATAACATCTTCTACTCAAGATTATGAGGGTACCCTAGTATAACAAGCTGTTTTAACATAGCAAGTAATTATTTTGAAATCAAATCAGACTGTAGCAAAGACATGCTCGTTAGTTGACATACTGTACATGTGCTGAATGCATCTGACTTTATGTACCTGTAATACTTCCCAAGTTCCCATGACTACGAGGGTTGCTTAAAAGAGTAAAGAAGCCAAAGTGTTTGCTACATATGGGAAACTCAAAAGTTTCTAAAAAGGTTAAGGGTATGTCTGAAGCCAGCATTTTTGCTGTTGAGAGCTGCGATATTCCAGATTAGAAAAGAATGTAGACAGTTTTAGAAAAGAGATTTCATCTGCTATACAAAGTCAGTTGAATGTTATTTCTGAGAGTGCAGTATAGTTATACTTCGTTTGGTCATAGTTTTAGGTTCCCGCTTACGGAGCTTAACGTAATTCTTATCTAAACAGGAATTGCTTCTAAAGGATACCAGGTTTGCACATTAACTATATATATATCTAAGGAGTACTTCAAAGATTTGACATGAACAAAGCATTGACAATCTGAATGGCAAATTTCCTTCTACATAAGGTACATTGTGTAGTCTAGGCTTAAGTCTAGGGCACCCAGCATCTTTTTTTGTGACCACAGAACTGTCAGCAGAATCAAGGAATTTGCTGTTAATTTGTCCAAATTGCCTCCAACTTTTTACATAATATACGTAATTCTATTGATAGGAGTCATCAGTCATTAAACCATGACATGTGCATTGTGCACTCTCCTTTAGTGTTACTTGCGCTGTGATTTTTATAGATGTTGACTTTTGTTGGCTTGAAAATGGTTTGATTTCTTTTCAGCAACCAAAATACTCTTTAAGGGTCAACCCATACTAGCACATTTCCAAACAATTTTCGAAAATTTGATTCAGCATTTAACAGTGAAATATATTCCATTTGTAATTAGAGAGTAAAAAAAAAGGAAGATGTGAAAGGAACCCTTTGAAGAGTGAGTTATTCATGATGTCAGTAGCTGAATTTAGACCTAGTTATTAAAAAAGGAAACAAACAATTTATCACTAATCTGTATAATCTGTTTAAGTGTTTATAATATCCTACTCCAATCAACAATGGGGTATGGAAAGATGGAATCCAACACTGATTGCTCTCAACAAACAATTTCTATTTCATTTGAAAGATCATATTTGTTGATTGAATTGTGTGATGCTTTAGACCTCTGGTTGCTGAACTTGGTAGCTCAGTTTAATATACCGATGAATCCCTTCCATTTCACATGTTAGCTCAGTTACTAAGCCCGCATGTACAGATTGACCTAGCTCTTTAAACTTGCACTGGTCTGTTGTTTTCTACAAGTA
Organism: Apostichopus parvimensis; assembly: GCA_000934455.1. Classification (NCBI taxonomy): domain Eukaryota; kingdom Metazoa; phylum Echinodermata; class Holothuroidea; order Aspidochirotida; family Stichopodidae; genus Apostichopus; species Apostichopus parvimensis. Next base: position 6,926 of record KN890599.1, read on the forward strand.
AAGTCATTCCTCTCTTATCAGTCTCCAATGCATATGTAAACACTACAGGAATTGATCAAACTTTATCAACATTTTTAATTTGATCTACATTGGTTTCAGCATATTAACTACATATAACAATATATTTTTGTCTCAAAACCTAAATACTTAAGTCAACATACGTCAGCTTTCCATTTCACCGTTTTCACAAAGTATATTCTTCATAGTCATACTTTTGTAACCATGGTCACAAGACTTCAAGCAAATACCTAGAATGCATTGAAGGATAGATTGAGACTTCACTTCTCTGGTAAATTTAGCCATGCTGCCGTGACATTTTGAAGAATGTTCCCAGAGTGCACTGCATTCCATGTTTATGAGGTCAGCACTACAGTTCTACTATTGTTAACATGGTCGATATTATTAGGTTTTTTTCTAGAGAACGCCATAACTCATCATTAATCTGTTATGTTTGGGGCTCTCAAGGGTTTAATTGTTTCAGTACGGTGTGAACACAGCTGATTCAATTGGGACAATTAATCATTTGAATAGATCATCGCTCCTGAACTTTGATGTTGTATAGGGAAGAAAGTGTTGTCTTTGTGTTTCAATGTGTCTTCTCATGTTGTGTAACTTGTGCACAGGAAAACGTCTTGCTAGATTTATTGGCAATTTGGCAGGATAATTGGTTTCTCTTCTAGTCAATTAAAGTTATTTGAAACTTTGGTTGCAATCTTTTTTTTAATGCAAATTAAAATGTAATTGTATTAAAATCAAATTTGTATGAACACAGAATTTTTTTATTTTTTTTTAATTTTTTATTTAACAAAACAGGTGATAGCAATGTTGTCAAACGGCACTTATTGCACATTAGTGCAGAATATTTTTATATCTTTTTCATTTTGTGGAACTGTTTATAACCCCAAAACTACCAATGTTGGTGCTTAATTGAAATTACAGGTTCAAAGACCAAATGCTTTCAAATTATTTGCCTAAGTCTAGATATAATTTTACTTGTAGTGTGATAGTGATCATCTGATAGATTGACAATGTTACTTGTCAAGTACTACAAATTTGAAATGCTTTATAATGCAGTTCTTTGATATTTCAGATTCAGTGCCCATATATATCATAGGAGACCTTAAATGTCAAAATGCTGTTTCTTGCTAACCTAAGAAAGTTTGCATCAGTAGTCTGAATCTAAGTTCAGGTCAGGGGATGTCGCCTCTTGTAAATAAATAAAATAACTACAGTTTTAATTAACATTGAAGTTGAGATCTATGTTATTTAGTGATATAATCTAGCTTTGGGTAGACGGGCTTACCTTCACAATAATGTCATGCTTGCTTTGACTTTGAAGCAAATTTTGTTTTGTTTTTTAGCAAAGCTATCTCATCTGAATAATTTTGGCATTAAATATGAAATTGCTTTTTCCCGGAAGGTTTATATCTTTGTGATAGGTTGGCTTGTTGTTTTTTACAATCCTACCTCAATTTTAATATGTCCTTCCGAAACTTTAAGCACACTGCTTTTTCAGCCTAGACTAAGGTTTTCTTGGTACAATATCTCTGATTGGTTGGTCTCCTTAAATAAAATTGTCAGATCCAATAGTTTGGTATGAATTATTATTGTAAGATAAGTTTGTTGTGTGTTCCTGGCCCCTTATATATATTTAAAAACTAGAAAACCACAAAAAAAAAAACCGATTCTAAGAGGCAATTAAATTTCAGCTTTGTTGCATTCTAGCAATTTGATAAATGCTTCAATGGGTAGCCAAAAGGAATGTTAGGAACTTTGAGAATTTCAGCAAGTAGATCTGTGGTCGGTGGGGATGTCAAAATGTGCATAATGGTGATGACTCTGATGAGTTTCGTTGGGAATGCTCTCTTTACAAGCAGTGTGTGTGTGATTTTCTTGCGTGAACAGCACTGAAGTTTTATGAATCAGTTACAAGAGGTAAATGGTTGGATTTCATTTTCTGAGCAAAATCAGATATATTCCTCATCTCACTACAGTCATCCAGTTAGAGTGGAATGCTCCAAGCCGATGCTATGGCCCCTCCACCTTTTTCCATCCACAGACCCCTAGGCACAATGAAGAAATGTTCAAGGATCCCCCCAACAAAGGAGGGGTATCACCATCGACCTCAGTCCCACAATGGTTTGAGAGGGGGAGTTAGAAATATATTTTCTTTGCCTCAAGTGGCATTTTCAGCCTTGTCCTGATATATGTCAGTAAAATGTTGACTGCATAAATTTTAAAGGATTGCAAAAGAAGTAATAACAAATCCATACATTAAACTTGTAGGACCCCAAATTAACTGTACAATAGATCAAGTCCATATCTCGTTAATGGAAGTAGCCACATGGTTGTAGTGTAGGTGTAGGTGTAGTTAGAGTGGGGCCTGGGGGGTATCTGGTTATGTGTTAAAAGTACATGGTTTGTTCAGCATAACACAAAGCTATAACCAAAGATGTAAACTACAGATATAAAGTAGTAACATGTGCATTGCTTGTATAGTAAGTAGTTTGTGCTTTTGTCACTGGCTTATCATACTAAACATTTCGTAAAATTCACATCAGCTGCAACAAATGCATATTTAGAACTAAAACTCCCATTTCAAGAAAAAACAACTAAGATTAGTATCAGCCTGTATATAGATTAGATTGTCGACTTTTATCAGTGAAAAGTTTATCAATTTACAACGATTTTTGCCCATTTCTTGCTATCCGGAGTCTAATATTTATATCACATAGGTGGTTTATATAATGCAAGGACGCGTTTTCTAGACTGTAATTAATTCGCTTTAATACTCAGCACGTCTAGCTTGAAATGTCATCAGGTTGGACGTGCAACATGACGAGACACACGAGCAACGGGATCTATAAATACAAAATGTCAAAAGACTACTTACGTCCTCCTGTTGGTAGAAGCAATTCATCTTTCCTTGTGTATGTCTGATCCCACGATGAAACAAAACTTAAACGTGTATTTTTGTCCACCAAGCTTCACCAATGTCCACAGACAAATGGCTTCCAAGGTTTTAATCTTGTAGCATAAATAATTCCTTTATGAAGTCATAAACTTGCAGTTTGTTTGTGTATACTTAGGTGAGTGACCCCTTTGTTACGGCAATCCTCCTTATGTTCAAAGGATTAGCCTATCCCTGACTAAACAGACCGTGCCTAGAGGCAGCTCAAAATAATTAATCCCGGTGTCAACTTGAACAGAGCAATTGCACAACACGGAGAGAGAGAGAATGTGCGAGAGAGGGAACTGGTGCTTTTAATTGGAGGCAAGCCAGATTGTTCGACATATGAAATATTTGTTAAAGACGTTGAGGGTGCACTTTGCTTGTTCGTTTATATGGTTAGTTCAGGATTATTTACTGGAAGTATTCCATTAAATAGCTATCTCTTTAAAACATCAGCGGGGATAGCGGTCAAGTGATTTTATCAGAGAGCCATGGTTTGCTTTTTGTTTTTTGCCCCTTCTTAGGGTTAGGTTTTTAATTGAATTCACAAGTTTGATTCTGTTAGAGAAAGTTAATTGAGACGATGCATAATGGAGAAGCTTAACGATCTATGCTTAAATATTTAAATTCTTCATTAAAGCGCAGTATTAAACTAGTACCTTTGATGTTGTTTGGGTGTTAATTTATGCAGAAAATTTGTGGTTGAAATT
>KN890599.1:12559-24520 GCA_000934455.1 Apostichopus parvimensis
TGTTCTTATCATTGTGGACACTAATTTAATACAGCATTTATCAAATGTTGCCTTTAAATATTAAATCAGCAAATGTAACACATTTCAGTATAAAAGGAATACATGTCATCCACTGGAGGACATGTTGTTTTCCATTGTTTTCTTGAATTTTTATAGTCGCTGATATCATATATATATGCTGCATCAATTTTGTTATCGTTTCTCATTTTCATATAAAAGTATTGTGTTTTTCCAACGGTCATTGCCATATGTAGAGAATATTTATTTTGGGGGTTAAAGGCCATGATCTAAGAATTTAGTTGTGCCCTCCAGGTTACTTACTGTAACAAAATCAAATTTTCCATTTCATTGGAAGGAATGTTTTTGATTTCCATTGTAATTCTGTGAGGTCACATTATTGAATTAATAATCCTATGGTTGTTAGTTGAAGGCCACCTCCAAGCACTATATGTGTGTGTGCATTCTTAGTACTTCCCACTTCTTTGAACATTGTCATTCTTGACAGGGTGCAGTCAAAAGTGCGTGTGTGTGCCTGTCTTGCCTGGTAAGTGGTAAATACATGCTTTGTTGAGTTTTTCAACTATATACAGTACACAACACACAGCTCTGCAGTATCCGATTGGAACACTATTTGCCTGAATTGGAAAATTAGAGTTGGCTTGCTTTTCGGTGTGGAACATGCAAGATTTTCTTTTAATAACTGTTAGGTTTGGAATTGCTGAATGTCAAATGTTATTTATTATTTCATAGACATATATCTTATTTCCCTCTCTCTCTCTCTATCTCTCTCTACAATGTTAAATGAAGTCATGAAGGGTCTAATTGAAAGCTGCCAACAAATTCCTCTAGAGATGGATATGGTTGCCACACAGGCAGCAGATCAGCAGTGCAAAGTTGGCAATAACAAAAACACAGTAGGCTGAGGCCATGCTGCCGAGTCAGTTCACCAACGTATCGGAGATGACGAAGCGCGAGTCTCAGAAGAAAATGTACAGGAAGGAGTCTAAAAGAGGTAAGAGATAATGTCATAATATATTTTGTAAGTCTAGGAGATATTCTCAGGTTTTAAGGGAAATATCTGGTTTTGGGTAGGAAAAGTGATAAGCAATACTTATGGTCAAATTGGTACAAAATTTGCAGGTGAAAATCCAGTTAACACTAGTATAGAATTTTTTCTTCTCTTTTTCTCATTGCAGTACAGTACATGTAGCCAAGTTAAGATCAGTTGTTGGCCCAATGCCAATCCATTTGTTACATGCCTTGGATATAAACATGATGTGTGGGTTACATACATGATATGAAGACAACAAGATGGCTGAATTACTAGAGGTAATTTTGTATACTTCGTAATGAATTATGCCAATAGATACATATCCTGTTCTGTATTGCGACAATAGACGAATTGCATTTTCAAAGTAAATTGTGAGCAAAATGTGTTACTCTTGTTGAAAACCTCTGTCATCTATTATGTATCTGTCATCTATTTGTATGCATACTTTGTATGTTATATACAAACTGTAATCAGAATATTATTAAAGTATAATTGCAGTTCCTTTAAACCTTGCAGTGAGACCTACTGTATAGTTACCAGCATAACTTTAGGCCAGTGTCTACTGTGTAATGGCACTTATGTTATTGTATATTCTGAGGGTAAGGAAATATGTATTATTCATTGCTTTTTTTATTGCTGCTTTATTATTATTTTATTTTTAATTTACATGTTTGGTTGAAATCGATGGCTTTTTGAGTGACTGGTTACATGGCAACAAGACTTGAGTAGTATGAATTAAGTAATCTTCAGTTTCCTACAGTTGACCCAAAAATAGGTTGGGTTAAAGCCCTTTTAGTAAATAAGTCATTCTGTGTTTACTGTACATGAGTATTCAGTGGTATCCTTTAGGTAGCAGCCAATCCTCACGTGACAGTATTTCTCATTACACAGTTGAATATGTCGAGCAATGTCATCATGCATGATACAACCCAATGAAAGACGTATCTTGTGGACTGGGAAAACCCTATGGGTAGGGTTAACCCCTAGGGTTAACCCTAACCGGAGAAATACTGCATCACATGTAGTATCATACAATACCGTACTTCTTGAGCCAATGCAACTTGTTACATTATAACTTGTCTTGAGAGATGAAAAAAACTTGAGGTCTTGGTGTACAGTAAGTAGAGCACTTGTTAAATAATTGCTATAGTTACTAAATTAGGATGACGTTAATATCAAAACATTCTGGGATTGAGGAAGGGTGGCTTAAGTATGGACAGGAGAGTGGGTGGGTCAGGGTTGGGAGTGGACAGAGATGGGGGAAGAGGATCCAGAGGGAAGAGAGAGGACATCACTGTGCTAATTTGTCCCCAGGCTTGTGTGTGTTTGCTGAAGTAGGCAGATCAGTATATAGCAACCCATAGGTCCCTTTCTCTGCTTACCATGTTGTGTTACCACCAGTAATTGGACTACTGTTTATCATGAAATGCACATATATAGGGTTGGTTGTACTTTCCTGAGCTACTGTAGTAGTCCAATACCAGCTATTGCTATATATGCAAATTTGCCAAACCATTGTTTGTTGTTCATTGAAGTGTTAGATGGGCTCCATGGTAACTCATGTACTTGTCTATACACTTTGTTCATGATGGATTATTCCATTGTATACTTTCCTTGAGATTGTTTGGGAAACTATGTGTCTGAGGGTTAAATTGGAGTGTCTCAGTCCATACTCCACAGATGTTTCTACTTTCTGACATTAAAGGGAAAAGCAGTGCTGTCAAGGGAAAAACATTATCCGAGTATCTTATTGCAAACTGCTATAGAGAAAGGGATTGTTACACATTTTATGCAAGCTGTATTTGCAGTGTTTGTACAAGGATTTGTAGTACTTAGTTCTTCAAAACTGCCATACAGTATTTGCCCACTATTTTATTTCCTTTTTAAGCAACTGCAAATCCAAAGCAATATGTCCCTCTCTCGCCCTGATTTTTCTTAGTAATGAGAATGAAGTTGCTCGATGATGTAAACATACCGACTGGAAACCGCTTGACCGATGGCTGAAGAAACCGCAACCTAACCATTCATATCATTAACACCATCACTCCCTGTCACCATCCTCCCTTCAACTTCATCAATTTCATCTTTCATTCCACATGGGATCTTAGGTCAAAGGTCATAACAGTGGTTAAAGACATTCAAAGATTATGAGAGCTGAGGGCACTTCATTTTTATTTACCTTCCATCAGGCGCCTGTGTATACATACAGTATGTTTAAAGTAAAAATTTTCAATGGGTGACCATTATCATGGGCAGTATCGAAATTGGAATCATAATCCTGTTGTAACTCCTTAAAGTTATGTCTGTGTTGCTTCAAAATTCTATTGCGCTAATAGTTGGTGAAAGTGGCTGTGTCCGTAAGTAGGTTACTGTACATCCTAACAGTACAAATAATTCCTATACTTTGCAACCAACTTTTGCATTATAGAGTAAAAGCTTCACCTTTTTGTTCCTATTGTCCTAAAATGTTAGGCTGTGGCAGACTGTTTTGGTCCTCTCAGCATGTTTGCAAGAATTTGTTACTCTTTGGTATTGCAGTTATTTCACAAACTGCAGTAACTTGGGGCCAAATTTTTTAATGATTGTCTGAGATGACCATATTTCTATTCGGATGAACAATATCAGCTTTGGAGATGGTCTGGTAGTTGTTTACATCAAATTCAGATTACATTATTACTTATCACCCCCAAAATAGGTTAAATGATAAATTGGTATCAGTATCACCCTCCATCAGTTTGAAGATACTGACACATTGGTAGGCCTGTGGTCTACTTGATAGGGCCAGGGGGAGGAAGGGCTTTACTGGTCTACTGTAAGTATAGCAAGAAAAAAGCCCATTGGATAAACCTGTTGTGAAAAATTTTGCTGTGAGTTCCATACTATTTAATTTTTAACATTAATGAGTTAAAAGAACAGTACTATTAATTACCAGAATTGAGCCCTTCCTTTCCGTTTACTATTTTCATTCAGTCAAGTAAACACATCGACTGTCAGTTGTTTACACTTTTACTGTTTCTTGTGATAAATTGTACATATATTCATAATAAAGTGTGAATTACATGAATTTCTATCAGTTCCAACAGAGTTTCACCATAGTGACTGTTACTTCTGTGTTCTGTTATATTGCAAATAATAAAAGAAGGTTTTTTGTCAAATTGGGAGCCTACTGTAGTGTATGCCACAAGAGTCCTTGATAGATGGCTGACGTCTCAATGCTACACTTGCTCCTCATCTAACTTGTCTAAGTCTAAACAGTGTTTCTAATATGGAAATTTTCAAATGCTGTGATACATCTGATCTCTATTTAAACCAGCCGATATGATGGATAAGAAAGTTGGAAAGGTATTGTGTTCAGTTGGCCTTGGAAAGTGCTATTCTCATTAGTGCTGACAGTGCTAAGCTAATTAGAATGCAAGTAATTGTGTGAATAACATGCAAGAGGGTTTGTATACATTGCAGACCACCCCAAAAAGTAGTTCTGACAAGTGTAGACATTTTTGTTTTGATACAAAATTTAAATTAAATTTACCCTGACAACTAATGTCTGATTCAGGTGGGATAGTTATTTATACGACCACATTTTATTAATGAGGTGATCCTAGAAGGCAAACTGAATCAAATTGTATTAACAGCTTTTTATTCTGGGTATTATTTTTCTTTATATCTTTTTTGTTTTTACACAGATCAATGGATAGCAAAACATGGCTGTTTACAGTTGTCAGGCTTTGTCAGTTACGCTTGACAGAATTGGAAGTCTAGACGGAGGGAATTGAGGAGTCTTTGAGCCATGTCTTCCCCGCTGAGATTGGCATGGTGTAAGCTGACAATGACAGGTGGATACTGAATATTGTTGTACTGTTGCCGGGTGTGCAGGCTTCAACGAATCTAACCTGTTTGGTATTTTATATCCTCGATTATTGTCTTGCATTCTTTGTTCAATGAGACACAGCACTTTGGAATTAATCACAGCAGCTTGTTCACATTGCTGGAATTGACAATTAATTGGGCAAGTAAATAGATTGAAAATTTAATCATTTGAAGCAATGAATTGTTTTAATATTAAAGGATACTAATGAATACTAAAGACTTAGAAATAAAAAAGGGGAGATGTAGGATTAAAAGAATTTAAAGGAAAATTAAAAAAATAATAATAATAATTTGATTTTAGAATGTACCATATTTGCTATGTTCCAAATTTGTTCACCTATGGGATTACCCATTGTCTTGTTCCTCCCGTAATAAAAAACCTATACCCCACTTTACCCCCATTTCATAAATGGCTTATTTTGTAGACAGTGCTTGTCAACCTCCTGACAACATAGAGTGCTCAATGATGTAAACATACTGCCTGGAGATCACAGATCAATGACCTTAGAGCAATTGTCATAACAATTCATCCCATTAATACCATTTTCCTTGTCACCAATCCTTCCCAACATCAACCAAAACCATGCTCCATTACATTTTTGCCCTAAGGTCAGAGGTCAATTGTGGTCAAAGACTAATGAGATTATGAGAGCTGAGAGCACTCTAACCTGTCCTGTTATTGACCAGCTGTTATTCTTAAATTTGAAGTACTGTAATTATCGTTAAAATCCAAATCCCATTTTAATCATTCAATTTCAATCAGTGCACCTTATAAACTATGAAATGCCTGCTGTGAATTTATGATAGTTGTATAACAAAACAGTAAAGTAACCTTAAATGCTTTCTGTGGAAATAGAAGTAGTAAGTTTGCAGTTAGCAGACAAATTACCTGGCTTGTTATGTCATAAGACAAAGTAACACTGGGAGACAGAAAGCATGCCCTACATGGGTGGGGGGGGGGGAGGGGGCCACATCTGACCCTCAGAAGTTCTTGTTCCTTCCTATGATAAATGGTCCTTCAGTCTTTTCTTTTCAGGTATGCAGGCCTAACTTAAAAAGCATTCAGCAGCCTACCCTGCACATAACTTGATCTAGAGATAGTAAAATGTTGGTGTCTTGGTTGAAACAATGGAACCTTATCTTGAGTAATACTCATTGGTTTTCATGATAAAACATTCGGACCAAACATAGAAAGCTGTTTTAGGAGAAGGGCATATATATGCACCCGTCACAAATTTGAATATCATGGTTGTAAATAATGTTTATTTCTTCTCTCTGCAGTTATGGTACAAGATGGAGGACCGATGAAGTAGACTGGAGTCAACCCTGAGAAGATGTGTAATCATCATATATACACATCTGCTCTTATAAATTGTTAACAGATAGCGTGACATTAAGTGGGGGTATATTGAAGAAACGTTACCCTACGTAGTTTGAAGGAATGTTACCCTATGTCAGGGTCAGCCACTGTTTGATACTAGGGTCATGAAAGTGATTGTTGGTCACACACTAAACCAACACACCTGTGGTTGTGATTATTTTAAATTTGGTGTATACGGCTAGTATATTATTGTATAATGAGGTGTTAGTGTATTATTATTTAATGAGCTATTAGTGTATTATTATTAATGAGATACTACGGTAAGAAAACTTGATGAGTGTATCGAAGCCGATCATAAAATGAAAAGTTTCATATTACAGTCTCATTATGCATTGCATTATAAACATGATCATAAAGTAGGCAAAAGGAATGTTTGATGTTGATGGTGTGTGTATGTGTGATGCCTTGGCTTGTAAACACAATAACTCAAACATTACACATTAGGTGAACTTCATATGTGGTATCAGATGCACCTTATAAAGTAGAAGAACCCTATTGTTTGCCTAGAAGACACTCATATGTTTTTGTGAAGGTCAAAGTTCAACAGAGGTCAAAGTCTGAATACCTTGTAAGCTCTCAAATATTTTTATTTATGAATGAGTTTCTATGTCTCTAACCGTCACAGAATTTGACATGAGGGTAGTACCTTTGCAATAGTTATCTGGAACTCTATTCTGGTACTTGACTTGAGGACACATTTTCCTCAGTTGCTCTTTCAGTCAGGTGATTCCATTTGTAAACTTGTAAGGCAAGGAATCACTCACTAAGTCTGCTGGCTTTCTGGATTGTACCATTATGTAGTTAAGAATCACACAATCATGATCTTGCATTTTTTTTTGGCCCTTTTGCAAAGAACAATTGTGAATTAAAAATTCAGACAAAAACAGTATCCCATGTCAACTCAGTCATTTCAAAACAGTTATCGAGCACAAAAGCTAACAGATGCATGAGCTGAAATACATTATGTTGATAATGTGATCGCTTCTCGGCCTTTTGGCTAAGATCATGTGTAGTATCTGTTCCCTTTCGAGGGGATTGGTGATGCACACCTGACGATGATCACACAGTCACAGTCCCGATGCAAGGGGACCGGGGCTGAGAGCGGATCAGTCGTTTGGTAGTTTGGTTTTCGTGCCCAGGTTCTTTCCTGGGTGACTCTTTCTTAAAAAGTACATTATGTTGATAAAGAAAGAAAAACAATGTAGGCTACACAGTGATGATTGTAGCTGGACTCAGCATGGTCACTGATTTGACTGCCAGCTTGTTATTTATTATTTGACTGTTAAATGTGACTTTCAACGGTTAACCCTGCCACAGAAACGTTTTTTGGGAGAGAGGCAGTAGTATGTGTTGCCATCGGTAAATGATGCTATGCATTCAGTAGTGACTGCATTTAACAGCATACAGTCTAATGTACAGTTATGAACGGAAAGGTCAAATCATATGCTTCCAATGAATGTTTTGGAAAAACAAAGGCGAAGTTATCGTCTGCGTTCTTCTTCCCCTCAAATTCTGCCATAAAAGAATATCGTCATGATTGTGTGATTAATCTCTTGTGGGACTTTCTGTTTTGTGCAAATCACATGCGGGCAGTACTGTTAGAGAGCTTCATGGATAATAAAAATGCACTGAATTAGTTGGACTTAAATTAGCTTCTTGGCCCCGTTTTGATGAAGGTTCTTCGATAATACAAATTCAAGAATTTCAAGACAATGTTGATTCGATTTTGACTATTCAAGGTTTCATTTCAAATATTGAAGAAAGGACAAAAAATGTGAAGAATTTTCAATTGTTTTTATACATGTCAATTTATTTGATTTATATATTAATTCTTCATAAGCTTTCATATGATGCTAAAAAGTTAGGGAGTATTTCATTGTTTGATCAACCTGCCACCTTATATCGAGTAATACTCGGTAAGCTTGTTACAATTGCCGAGCAAGCTGGCAATCAGTCGAGACGTTTAGTTACAACAGTTGGAGTAGTAACGTTGTGTCCAGTCAGTTGTAACGTATAGTGCTGTATAGTCACATATCTCAGTAACCCATACTTCATTAGTTAGTATCATCACTGGAAAGAGGGAACACAACATTTCTAAAACTTATTGCACAGTTAAAATTGATGTTCATCATTGACATTTTTTTTTTTGGCTGTTGAAGAAAAGAGTTTGAAGAAAAGAAATAAATCCAGAAACTGCAAGTAACCTTGGTGTCCTGCTTCCGGATATATAGGGAAGAAGAGAAGTGCAAATTTTTCATCACTGAATTTTGTTTTACTCCAATGAAATACTAGCATTTTCAGTTAGAACTACTTCCCCTCCCCTACTTCTGTCCCATCATAAGTTACAGGTATTTCTTCCCCATTCCTTCCACCTTTTTCATTTGGGGGGAGCGGGGGGGGGGGGTAATTCTTCCAAATACCTTTACCCGGACCAGCAAGATTTAAGCAATGTCCACCATTGAGAAGCGAATTCACACCAGACAATTCTTTGATTCTTGAGGTGCACTACCAATGATTTGTAATTTTTGGGCCAGGATAAGCAACCCAAACAACACGATAGAAATTTTCTGGGTTCTCCATGTAAAAAAATATTGGCCCACTGTAAAAAGTCAAAAGGTCATCAGCATGTTTAACATGTTAAAAACAACCTAAGGTTGTGTAAAAGCATTTCGGAGAACTCACTTTGCGGTTCTTACCTCCTAAATTGCATTACATTGAGGGAGATGGGTAATAATTTGAAGGTTGGCCGTAAAATGGGTATTGATAAATTTACCAATAGTGACCCTTATTTCCCTTCAAGTATATTTTGGGCATAACTGTTGAGTGATTACCTTAACCAACTTTCTAGTGCCACTCCTTTACACACACGCATTCTGTCTCTATAAAATCGACGACTGCTCGAACAATGAGAATTTTGGAGATAAAATAGAATGATATATAGAAAGGTTTCAACTTCCGATCTCCAATTTGGCCCCGTAGTACCTACAAAACAGTTTTTGCGGCTATCCCGAAACCTCGACGTTTTCTGACCCTCTTCCCCTCCTTTCCCACTTTCTGATAGCTTCCTTCTCTACATGATTTTTACAATGTAACCCCTCCCCATACACACGCAACCCCCCCCCCCCCCCTACACACACACTTTGGGAAGCATCGACGTTCATGGCTACAAAGGTTTCTTCCGTTGCTGAAAATTATTGATGCACTTGGAAATGCATTGCTCAAAAAAATCTCACGGCAACTTTTACAATTATTTTTACACGTGACACTTTTGCTGTTAGTTTTTAAATTGTTCAACATCATATGCATGTTCTATCTACCAAACATTTGGTTCTAAAACTGACCAACAAAACTGACAAACAACTTTTCATACGATCACTGGGCATAATGACGCTACCAATATTGTCGTCGCTGACTTTCGAAATATGCTATACACTAGGCTGGTGTATGTCCTGAGCATACAAAGATAAAGAGCGCCATCTATTATAGGATCACCGACGTGTATGACAATGAGAAACTTTAATCGATGTAAGATATTTGCAATTCGATTAAACATATTTCTTATTCGCTTTAATGCTACGAAACAACACATTTTCTTTTAAATTCATAAGTATCTTTAATGAAAACATTAGCCTTTTTCAGCCGAATTAGAGGTATTTTAAATTCCTATTAGAGAAACGTTTTAGGACAGTCCACTCTCAACCACAGTAACGGTCCTTTGAGACTAAAGTCGTGTGATTTATCATGACGAGGTTACATCAAGGATTAGATAATGCGCTCGATTCAATATTAATCAGATTGATGAGCAATCTACACTGTGTACCGTAGTGTTTCTGAAAAGATACATGATCTTAGTCAAAATACAGAGATATTTCTAACTCATCATAGATGTATTACATGAATTAAAGAGAATAAGGAGGAGGGGGAGATGGAATTCAGTTTACCTACTTTGTGAAGATTTAGTTAAAGCATCAGTATCCTGGAGATACAGTGCAAATTGAATTTTATTGTGCAAAATTATTGATATCCAAACGTTAGCCGATAATTTTTGAAAACATAAGAATACATCTTAGTTCTAATTTCCCACGTAATGTACTTCTATTCGTATGACGCCTAATTTTGGTGTGAAGTTAGAGTTGAAGAAAAATGAATTCTTCATAAAAGCACAACAAAATGGAAATGCTTTTATTAGTTGATATTTATCTGATGTTATCATAGCTACGCTGTACATACAGTTCAGGTAATTGGTGGGAACATAAATGCCTTGTATAGGCCACCATACATTTAGGAATGAGTCATTACGTTGCTATCATCGAATTTCCAAAAGTTTACAAAAGAGCGTCGTCTGCCATGATTTCCATATACATTCATTAGATACAGTACTTGCGTGTTAATTTCGCGAAACTCAGGAGAAACGGCACGTGTGCTTGTAAACCGTGGACCTATTTGCTAGTTCCGAAATTTGCTGAATTGGTGAGTATATAGAAGGTGGGAAAAGATTTTCTTTTTCCTGAAATTTCAAGTGGTTGGAAGTTAATTGTTTTATATGAAATACGAAGGGGACACATCGAGGCCTCATCTCCTCTTCGTGCATCAGCGTTCACTATTCCACATTTGATCTGCACATTACAAATCATAGACAAACTTACGTTATCGCTCAGCATGTAATTAATTTGCGTTTAAGATGTGTGTGAGTCACTGTCTAATATGGTTAGGCTCTGTTGTTAGACTTAAACTTTCTGGTTTTCGTCACCAAGGAAACCCTACCGCATCGAATGACGGAATTTAAATTCGTAGCATTGTCAGTAGAAAGCCTGGAACAAAGATAGTATTATTTGAACATGTTTGGTAGGCCTACTAACGACTCAACTTTGTACCACTTGACTTTGGGCAAGGCAAAAACAGTTTGTGGCCTGCACAGACCAGTCTACTCACAATGTTAGGCTGTGTCTCAAAACCGTAATTGTATCAATTTAAGAAGTTGAATCTAGGCCTATATAGTAGTTTTAAGTGCTTGTACCAACTTTATTTCATAGAGGGTTGTGAATATATGCAATGATTTGCCTTTAAAGAAAATGTTATTCTGAAGAATGCTTTAGACAAGCATAGAAAATGCAATATGAATTGTCTGTGTTCAGATTTTTTTCAGCCTTAGGGTTCTCGTTGGCGACTGCTTATCCTTACTGATCCCATTTCTCAGCCTGGCCAGGTAACTAAATTACAACAACCATGACAGCCCTTAACTTTCCCCAATTAATGTAGTGGAAGTGCTGTTGCCAAATACTTAAATATCCCCTGCTTATACATTAATAAGTCGACACTCCAAGAGCAAAGTTCTGCAAGTCTCAGGGTATATAAATTCCAACCGTTTTCCTTCCACATTGCGATAGCAGAAGTCAATTGATTTACTTACTCTAAGGGTATTTGATCATTGTTTCCTTGTCTCTTTCATCACCCCCCTTCCCCCCACTTTCTGAGACTAATTAACAGGCAACCATGATTGCATCATTAGTCAACATAAAATCAACATTTGGAAAACATACTGCATCATGAAAATGTTAGGCCATATAGTAAAGTGTAGGATACAGTTAATTGACATGTGCAATTAAAGGCATTGAAGACTCGCCCCAAACCGCGTGCCGCGCTCTGAAAAAGTTAACTTTCC
>KN890599.1:24939-55335 GCA_000934455.1 Apostichopus parvimensis
AGTCTTCACACCCTTTAACTAATGCATACATTTGCAAACACTCTAGGTTACAGTATTTCATCGAAGAAAACAGCTTAAATGTTAAGTTTGGATGGAAATAGTTTTCCTCTAATTTTATTTATTTACAGTGCAATGTATTAACAAATTATGAAAAATTTCAGATGTTATTCTTGTTATGTACACTATGTGTACACCAGCCCACAGGGCTGCCAATATGTTTTCATGTAACAGAAGTACAGAACTTTTAAAGTTTCCAAATTTTGCTGGATTACAAGTTGCATAGAAATGCTGTCAGATGTGGTTCATGCAGTGCATTACAATGGATGCATGTGGAAAAACATTTGAAAGTTTATGCAGTTTCTCTTAAAGTTCTGTGTTGTGCAAAAGATAGAAGCAAGGTCATTTGCAGTCAGAATGAGGTCACAGGTCAGTCACAAGTAAGATTGGAACAAGTTGTTATTTAAAAAAGTTATGAAATCTTGCCTTCTGAAAAATTGACAACCTGTATCATTACTGTTGATCTTGCATGCCTGATCAAATTATATCAAAATTCAAAAGCAAAATGAAGAACAAGAAAAAAAAAGGAGAAAATTACCATTTTAATAATCATTCACTGGGATCCATTCTTAGAAGGGTTATAAAATTTAATGGCATAATTTCCTAGGTTTGGAATTATATTTTTTCAATTGCAATTGTAAACTTTTTCAATATAACTTCAGAGTTCAGATGGCACTTTTAAGTTGAAGGATTTTATAAGCAATTACAAAAGTTTTTTTTTTAAATTTTAAGTAAGATATATGTCACCCCCCCCTCTCTTTTCAGGTGGTACCCATTTCTGGTATTGTACTGTGTAGTATGTCTTGATTTATGAAATATGTATCAAGGCCAAGTGGGATGACTTTCAGTGGATTCTGTTGTAAAATATTTAAGAAAGTAAAAAAACATTGTGATTTATGTATATCAGAACTCATATAATGTTGATATATATCTGGGGAAGCCAAAGGTTAGTACCTAGGGCAGTTTAATATTTATGAATATTGAGATTGAGATTGTGGCTGTGATAAGGTTGTCTGCAGTTTTTAGCCTCATCCAATATATTTGTGGGGGAACAAACATGAAAACAATTGTTGCAGTTAAGCCTGCCTAGTTCTATAGATTTAAAACTGTTCATTGTTATAAATTTATTCTTGGTGGGTTGAGCTTTAATAGGATATATTGGGTTCAATTACATTGCTTTAGTGAACCTTTATCATTGTTCAAAACCTGATACTCTAAAAGCTATGACTTCAGGATCTATTAACCATTGGATGAGTTTAAACAGTTTCCTGACACAAGATGTGATTAAAGTGGCTGACAGTATAATACATGTCACCTCTCTGCTTCATGTTGGTATAATCCACCTATATGGAAAGCTCTTATCAAAGATACATATATACAGTACTGTGGACTTTGAATCTATGGAAGTAATTTGCTTACCATTGAAAACTGAGGAGTTTGCTCTGGTACTTGACGATAAAGCAACCTACTAGAGCAGTATCTGTATGGGTATTCAGTCTCTGTACATATATGAGTCTTGATGGCATAGTTCTACAGAAGGACCATTTTAACTGAAATTTAAAGACGAACAGAGACGTGGAAAATTGATCAAAAATGGTATGTTGACCTTCCATTTTCTTATGTTAGTCAACTTTGTCTGATCATACCAGACCAAGCAATTCTGTTTGGAATGGTTGATTTGTACGAGTCTTCTCCTATTCCATGTAGTGTTTAACTTGTGAGAGTGAAAATCATTATGTATACCTCCAAATCTCACTACTTTGCCATTCAGTTGTAATAACATCACTACAGTTAAATGTGGGTTGTATAGTTCAAATAATTCCCTGTGTGTTAAATACTACACTGAGTGTCACTGACACTGTTGTTATTATGAGGTCTATAAAATAAGTTGAATTTATGATGCTCAATTTAACAAAAATAGCTTCTTGAGCCAATATTTGTTTGAGCACTCTGAATAAGTGTTGTTTCATAATATAACTCAATGGTTCATCCATTCCCAGGATTTCTTATATATGCTACAGCACCCTGGTCCTTAAAGTTATCCATCTTTCCAACTTCGGTTTTTTTCTTTTCAAGGTGCTGTGTTCTTTAAGCTTCAATACAAGCTCAGATGCATTCCAACACATTCAGGCGTTATCATTGTTTTGTTGTCCATAAAGCGATAACTGGGTACCTTATACATGTATATGAACTCTACAGTTATTAAATGTTAACGTAAACACATTTGAACTGTACAGTAAAAAAAAGAAGACCTCTCTGAGGTCCAACTGTGAAGTAACCACATTTTTTTTATGAAGTACTTTTTTAACTTAGCATGATAAATAAATAAGCTTACTTCTCATTCTTTGTGTTTTGGCAGTGGCTGTAAAAACATGAATTGCCACAATTTTGAAGCCAAATATTGGACAATAACTGAGAGATCAATGTAGAAGAAGCAAATGCCGTTGTACTAAATATTATTGATTTTCTCTTTCTGATATTAATCAACTTGCCAACTCAAGTATTGTCACAGTATGCATAACACATTACACAGCCAATATAGCAAATATAACCAATATGTCAAAACACCATTAAGTTGAAATAAAAAAAGACTAAAATAACATTAATATAAGTTAAAGAATTTTCAAGCGAGATATCAGGAAGTCCTGTACAAATAATGGTAATGTTTTCTGCATACTCTGGACATAAAATATGTTTGCCTGGCTCTGTTTTATGCATTTATGTATGTCTCTGATTTGCAGGCCAAGTTGCAGAAGAGACGAAGCCACTTGTTCTCAGATCCTGGGGCAGAAATGATCATCCAAAATGGCCCCACGCAAACCACCATCTTGGACACGATGGTGGGAGTCGGGGATTTTGTCCTACTAGACCCCCTGACTGAAGATGCATTTATCAACAATCTAAAGAAGAGGTTTGACACTGACAACATATATGTGAGTATATATGCTTTTTAATGTTTCCATGATGTGTATTCGAGGAAGAAAATTTTGAGAGTAGTAAAACACAGGCTTTAAACTTGTAAAAATAGTTAAAATTGTCATAACTGTATGTTGAACAATAACATACAGTATTAATGCATTAGGTATGTTTTCATGTTTGTAGTCAACATGCTTGTGTCTAAGGATAATATTGCTATATAAAACAGTATAACCAGGTTCTTGATTAGAGTAATGAAGTAAATGTCTTTCTCTGTTAATCTAGAACGAATTTTCTGTTTACAGTTTTAGTTTACTAATTAATCTTTTGAACAGTAAGCTTCACAAGCAATGCACTTTCACTTCACCCTTTGAAAATAGGAAAATCAATGTCTCCATTGTTTTAACTTAAATGTCTGTTGCCAAGTATATCCATACATGTACTAATTAATGACTTTTATGATCCACAACTGTAATTATAAACAGACTTGAAAACTGATAAAGTCTATAATTTAGCCATTTCAATTTATTATAACTTTATAACCTATCTGTTGATGCCTTAATAATTTGTCATCCAATAATTGTATTCAGTCACTAATAAATCAACTACAGCTATTGGGATTGATCATATGTGTGGATTAAAGTCCCTCTGTGTGATTTGGATTTGGCAAATATACAGCGTTAAGTTGTACTTATCCAAGGAGTTTACTGTAGGTTTACACCCAGAATTCATTAAAACATGATCCAATCTTACTTGTTCAGAAGATCATGATGGACAATAAAAATCTTCTGGAGATTTCCATAACCATTTTATACTATAACTTTCAAAAAATAGACGGGAAAAATGAACAAGATCTTTAACTGAGGAAATTACATACAGGTGTGTACTTTGAAACTTGCCTCAGTTTGTATTTTAAGGTTTATGGGGTTACCCTTGAATTCATTGATAACAATATCATTTTGATCTGTAATCAAACATATCTGCGTTGCCCTGGAGGACAGCGTGATACATATATATCGAACCCCATTTGTGAGCTTAATCCGTTGTAGGTACCCTGATAATCAACCATGGTATTTTCATTAGTTCTGTAGTATGATAGGGTAACTAATAACAAAAGTCTACATAAGGTTTACACTAATTAACCTGATTGATGATACCAGGGGTTTTGCTGTGTTTTCATTTGTTGAAAATATTGAAGGGTTACTCATTACAAATTTTATAGTTCACACCTGAGCAAAGGTCTTTGTTTATCTTGCTTTAAAACTCTTAAAGATATTCTGTATTTAGAGAGAGAAAGAAAGGCAAGGTATGGCACGAAGCAGTGAATGGCAGGTCGTACATTACCTGTAGTATGCCTTACATAATACAGTGCATTAGTTAATATAGTGCATAGTGCATAATATAGTGCATTAGTTTGATGACGAACGTAAATGTTAACCTGCTAGTCCTGGGACTTAGTTAAAGGAAGACAATGTTTTATGTGTTACCCATATTTTCATTACAATCTTTTCGTTTTTTAATGTTTTCATGTTGAAATATCCGAGCATGGTAATGTACTTTGATCCATAGAGCTATGCCATTAACTTCAATGGTTTTTGGCCCAGTTTAGATTAAATCAAATCCACATACTGTAGCCAGGCCTGTTTCAGAAATCACATGCACAGGGAGAGAAAATATTTCAAATAGCATACACTCTGCGTCTGGATAACCTATTATGCAGCAACACTGTATACTAAGTAACATTGGTGATTATAGGTTTTTTATGTAAATTTATGTTAATATGGAACTTATGTGGGATCCTAGCTCACCTTCATATGCAGACAAGCTACACTTCAACTCTGATTAAGTGCTCAGGCCTGATGTTAAATGAGAAGAAAAAAAGGAATACCCTGTAAAGATTGTGTAATTACAAAGGCCCTAATGGTGGACAGTATTAGAAATTTTAGCACTTAGTGTAATTGTGTAGTCTATAACGGCTGCTCTGTTACAATATTTTAGCTGTGTTGTGGACATATTTTACCATTATACTACCTATATTAAAGAAGATTAATTGAGTTAACACAGAACACTGATGAAAAACTGCCATTGATTGCGCTCTTGAGCCTTCCGCAATGCTTATCCTGTAAGTCCTATTTACTGTACTCAACAAACTGTAAAAAAGTGCCTAACAGGACAACCTTTAAAAAATCTCCCAGTGCACATGCTTGTCAAAGGTTATATGCAACTAATGCTGCCTGTATCACCATGGCAATTCTAGAGCTGTGTCCTTCCAAAGCTTAAGTTTAAGCTCAGTTGAAAACGGCAACAACAAAAAAGAAGGAAAAACACCCCAAAGAGAACAAACATTGATGACATACATATATGTGTAGTGTATTATGTATGTAAAGAGGACGTTGATGGTTATTATGTATGTAAAGAGGACGTTGATGGTTTCAAAAGTCAGCTTTCTTGCAGGTTCTTAATAATGACAACCTTCGTGGAGATAAGTGTGTGTAGTAAAAAACGATTATGATGAACGGGTTGAAAAAGAAATGAAATGAGTGGGAGGGTAATGGGTTGAAAATGGAGAATCGAGAGGGGCAGATCTATACTTTATAAGAAAAGTCACCTAAGAAAAAACCTGGGCACGAAACTCAAACAACCGAACAACTGGTCTGCTCTCAACCCCAGTCCCCCCCCTCCCCCTTGCATCGAGACCATGACTGTGTGATCATCATCAGGTGTTTATTACAGTTCCCCTACAAGGGGAACATAATGTGCATACACATGATCTTAGCCAAAAGCCTGAGAATTAGAGGTGGAGGTAGTATGGTGGGAGCTACACATAGTTGCAATGAAATATATTCGATGGAGATGTTTTGGACTGTGTATTCCCATTGAAATAATTTAAATTGGGGGACAGTTGGACTCCTTTATTATTCTCTGCAGCTGCAAGAATGTATGAGTACTCGCTCTGTTAGGCTGTACAGTCTACCCTGCTATTTATATTTATAGCCGAGTAAATTGCTTTGCAAGGCTTCTATTGCCAAACAATTCAATCGCACAGTTTATTGTGCTTTAAATTCCTATCTTTTCTTTCTTTTGTCTCTTTAAGTTAGGAGCTACTGTAGGATGAAAGAAACTTTGTCATAGCTGTTTAAGTAAAAAAGCTTCTAAACAATGTATGAAATCTGTTTTCAGAATGTTTCTGTCTCTGTCTATGTTAAGAACATCTAACAACCATGCATGGTTGGAATGCTATCTGCCCAAAGATATAAACATACAGGTTGTCCAGCCAGGTAAAAAAAAGGGTCAGAGAGTTTGTGAATTTTTTTTTTCAATAGACAGGGATATCACTTGAGAAAATGCTTTACATGATCACCTGTTAACAGTGTGTGGCAACAGGGTACATGCAGCCTGGAGGTAAATTTAATGCGCTCATGGCAAGAAACTTTTCAAACACTTTTAAAAATGCCAACAGAACCTTAAAGAGGTTATGAAATGAAAAAAATATTCTTTATCATCGTATTCTGTACACTCGTAGCTTTCCAATGATACCCAATTTGTGTCAAACCAAGCTTGCTTCCCCGAGGAATAAACGATCAAAAATTCGAGGGTAATAAAAACTTTCTAAAAATTGTTGTATTTACGGTAACGCGGCGTGACGTCAGTCGAGGAACTCAGCTCACTTCCGAGATGCTATGTTTACATTCTTAAACATCTGAGAACACACACCATTACACTGTTGCAGTGCTCCGTAGTAATTGAGATTTGGTGTTTGGAGTTTGTTTTTACGAAAATTTATCTCGTAAATGTTAAAAATGCCGAGCTGATATGTGGTATCAGGTTGCTCCACCACAAGTAAAGACGGATTTCTACTGCAAGCTTTTCCAAAAGATGACAGAAATCGAAGAATTTGAACACGACTCGCTCAAAACACTACACATACACAACGTTACGAGTGCCTGTAGGCCTATACTGTTGCCAAATTACTTGTTATGACCATAGCCTATAGGCCTCCTTGATACAGCAAATGACGATTTTTTTTATGGTTACCTAATATTTCGCACAAATTTTAAAGCCAGTTGGTTTTAGAACAATCGATACTAGATCTGCAAGTTTTCTTTTGTGGTAAAACTGGCGTTGTGTTATGATTTTACGTAACAGTTGGATGATACAATTACACGGGCTAGCCTGTTATACAACGTCTATTAGTTAGGTCTAGACCCCATGTTACCACTACTAGTACTATAGGGTTGCAATGTACATAATGTCACATTTTCCTAGCACTGTAAGACACAAAATTCTAGAAGCTTCGCTACGAAGTTAAGTAGCAGGATCATCGACATTCGAGATAATTTAAATCATATGATGGTCTTAATAACGGTGGTTTTGTTTATGCTCAACCGACCCGTTTCGGTTCAGGGTCGTCCAACCGTTCTGCTTGGGGACTTCGATCGGCAGCGACGCGTCTCGGCCACCGGGATCGTTTTACAATTCTTCTGCAAGGGGCTCAATTGATAGGGAAAAACACCGATATTTTCTTCATCACCCTCGAAAACTATTTCCTCCTCTTCTTCCTCAAGAAAATAATTTTCGTCAAAGCTTATGAATGTCCTGAGAGATTTCCTCTGAATAGTAAGATTCGGGAGAAGACATTTTCAATTGATGAGAAGAGTGTTGTGGTTACATGTAGTAAACTGTGTAACGCCGTATCGGTAAACAGCGGGGAGTCGGCTTTGGCTGAAATGGTTCCTTTGATGACGCCAGATGAACTGCTGTGGGCAGCTTTGCTTTTTTTTTACGAGTGGCAGCTCAAGAGGTCTCTGGGGAATACTTTGACAGCGAATTTCTGGCGTTTGAAGCCGTATTTACGGAAAGTTGTGCATGGATGGTGTTGTAGTAATGTAGATAAACCATTTTAAGACATGAAAATTTTTCATTTCATAACCTCTTTAAAGCAATTTAGATATACTTCAGCAGGAGTTTATACGTGTATGTAGAATAGATATATAGCCTAACAAGTATTGTGATAATATAAATGGTACATTTCAACATAACAGCTACATTAACAATGGGCATGGGCACTCTCTCATCTTTCTTACATACAATTTAACTTTCTATAAAGTTTTAACCGGAAGTATGTAACCTTAAGTTTAGTGACCTGCCAATTGGCCAGAGGCAAAAATTTCATGGAGACCTGCAATATCAATTACGTGAGCACCCCTGCTTTACATTTATCATTGAGATACTAACAGGTCGATTTGTACGGTAGTATCCTATCTCATGTCTGAGTGTCAAATGAGAAATAGATTTAAGATTCTTCTGAAAGTAATATATAATTTCTCACATGATGTTAAGAACATGATTGAATGAGGCAAAGATTTCATTACAAAAAAAGCAAAGAAAATCTATTTTATGTCAATTACAAAGACATTAACCTGGGTAAAAGGTTGACAGGAAACTGTTAGCAGGCTGTCCTAGGTTGTATTTCTTTCATTTCCTCATTCATAAACCCCCAAAGTAAACACATGGACAGCATAATTTTGTAATAACATTACTTCAGTAAAAGACATTCAAATTTGTTTTGATCTATATATGGTCACAGCAGTTTAGTATTGATTGACAGTTGTGGGAACTCTTGGCACATCCCTATGAACTTATCTCAGGCAAATGACCAGAAAACAACTAAGATACACCATTGCAAGATTAAGCATTTCATAAACTATAGTTCACTATTACACATGTTGCTCCTAAAACCTTCCAAAGAATTTAAATTAGTGATAAGTGAATATCTACGGTACCACTGTAAGGAGGATTTAATTTTGCAAACAATTATTGTCAAACAAGTTAATTTCATTTTAGTGAAAATATTAATCACTTTTTGCATTGTAATTTTGTCAATTATGTATGGTACATGTTCATACAAATTTTTCCTAAAGGGAGCGTCTATGGAACATGATGGCATGTGAGTTGGCAGTGTAGAAGTATTGAGGGTTTTGTGTACACAAAGCTAGGTGATCTGTATGATGATCTGTATGAATTGATGATCTGTATTATGAGATCTGTATTATGATGTGTATTATGATCTGTATTGTGATCTATATGATGATCTATATTATGATCTGTATGATGATATGAAAGAGCTGATGTTCTACATGTATGTTCTGGAAAATGGTAGTCTGTTGTAAGTAAAGAATGCATCAATTTCAAACATATTGCACTATCCAACACTGTATGTCAAGATTTTTTTATAATTTGTAACCTTGGGTTGAAAGAGGTAATATAACATCATGATGGTTAACATGTATGCAGATTGTGTCCCATTCAGCTTCTCTTTAATTCTTCAGACATGGCTAAATGATTAAAATGTTTGTTCCACTCCTGCATTTCTCACTGTTTTGACCTTTGAACTAGTACAATACCTGGGGGGAAGTTGACTCTGTTTGATATTCCATGGATATGTTTATTATCTTTCCCATATTTGCCTTTGGTGGAAACGATGTCTGATACAGTCTATGACTCATAATCTCCTATCAACTCATCAATCAACAGATTAACATTAAATTGCTCATGAAGGAGTTACATTATTATCAAACTATATTTGTTAGAAACAATGGACTTTGATTATCATTGATCATTTAATATATTAAGTTTGCTTCTTATGGAGAAAACTTGAGTTCCATGCATGATCGAAGCATGATATTGGTGATATGATATTTAAGTAAATGACTAAATAAACATGGAAATAAATGTCGGTCTATCCCAGATACAGACAGTATCTGTAGCACTGAGGGAAGAGTGACCAGTACATGTAGTATCTATCTGTAGATACAATTTTGACCAACATTATGATTTGTTGAATTGATGGAATGTACAGTGGCACCTTGGAAGAGCTGAACTGTTTCTTGGTAGAGAAATATCTTGAAGTTGTTTATGAGAGTTTGCTCAATGAATACTGTACTTTACTAATTATAGTGAAGCATCCATGGATATATATTACAAATAAGACATCCTATGCCTTATTTTGTATTACATAGTTGTACTTTGCATACTTACATGTATACTTTTATGGTGGGTGGAGAGGGGTTTGGGGTGATGGAGGGAGGGACTGGAAAACATGCTAAGATGGGATGCTGAGAGTAGATAAGATTATGTTACATTTAATTCAAATAGTGGACAGAGGTGGGGGTTGGGGGAGGGGCATGAGTTGGAGGAAGGAGGAATTGTTTCTACAGAAAACCTCTAAACTTACTATTTTAAATAAACTGACACATACTGATCATTCAAGTATTGCACATTCAAACTTGCTTGAATGCATTTGGATCATTTGCTGCACTCATCACTCACCTGTCTCTTCACCACCAATGCACACTGATAATCTGTAATGTAATTGGAATATTTAGTGATAAAATTATTGCATGTTAATTAAATTTCTGACAGAAATCTTGAACAGATACCTTAATCTGATAGGTCCTTGTAGGTTGATATCTTACCATAACTCTCCATGGCATATATTATACTGAACTTGTTGTAAAACTCAAGATCAGTTTTACCTTCTCTGTTTACATTAACTTTGTCCAATTAATTAGTGATTTAAATTGGACAGGTTTGCATAGGTGCATTACTGTACAATAAATGAAAATGATTTATCCAAATCAACTAGGACAGGAGCAGTTTGAACTATTTTAGGTCAAACTTCAACATTAATAGCTCATGTTTCATTGGAACAGCTAATGGTAATTTTATTCACACTTTGGTTATGCCCACAGTGTGAATATTTTAATATATGGATAAAGTGACAGGAAATTTGCATTCCAAATGAATGCTGATGTTCATGGTCAGACATGAAATAAAAGGTCATATAGACCTGCTGCAACTGACAGGACTTCCAATAACGCCCTGTCCCTTGGGACCAATCAATTCTGGACAGATCGCAAAACTTCTCATTATACTGGATGATTACGTGTTCTCCTGTTACTGTAACATGTATGCCACTCTTTTGTGCTATATGATTGTTACGCTATATTTACACCATGTGAGTTTATAACTTTGTATGTATCATAATTGTAATGATTATCAATGCTTCTATCCTTCGATGTATGATGTGCACTTTGGTGCTCTTTGAAGTAAATTGTTACAAATTTCTTGTCCTTCAAACTCTGGGATCTTCTTTAGAGTAAAATTTTATGTGTGTACTTTCATCACTTCATTTCTATGCAACTGATGATAATGTGGTCTGAATTAGTTGCTATAGTATTTACTCTGTTACTCTCTGATCAGGAAGCTGAAGTAGGAATGTGTACTTCAATATACTTTCATAATAAACACAATACACTACTGAATACTATTCATCACATATGAACAATTAACAAGTATCTCTGATTTAAAGGCATTGAAGACTCGTCCCAAACCGTGTGCAGCCATCTGAAAAAGTTAACTTTCTGTTGCTTGCAAGTGACGTTTTGTTTGTGTCCTACAAAATGCAGACAGTAATCAAACCTGATACCTTGTTATCTTTAGCTGGACCTGAGATGTCCATCGCTGTATCGTTTATACACTGTGCTGTGGGTATTGACCGCGGCTGTATGTACTGACTGTACACTAGTGTCTAATTACCGACGGTAGCAAGCTGTGTGTGTATTTTCTGGGATCGATGGTGGTGTCTAACACTTCTGGTACACCTCATTCGAAGCTAGGTCAGATTACCGGCATTAGACGTTTCTTTTTGCGCGAGTCTTCACACCCTTTAACAGGCATTCCTCCATAGGTCTGTGATTGTGGGAGGGGAATAGTGTGATATGATTGGCCATCTGTACTTCTTACAAATAAGAAATCATTGCACATAGAAATAGAATGCACAGAGTACCTTATATCTTTGTAAATTGAATGGGCTTCAGTCGCTCAATCTGAAGATAGTTTATTTGGGTTTCTAAAATTTGGGAGATTGCAACTTGATCATGGCAACTTTTTGGCCCAAACACTTCATTTGATCATGGCAAATTTGTTGCCCAGAATTTAATTCACAGACATGCTCACCTGAATGAAGTAACTGTCATCATGTCATCTGTGAGTTCTATGAATGACAAATTGTGTATTAACAAGTTTGGGTTTCTAGAATTTGGCTTTGTATGTATTACAAATTGTAGAATATATATGATGCTACCTTTATAACCAATGCACATCAACACAACAGAAGCACTATATATATCATGTATTGTGGAGTTTAAAACAATGAACATCATTCTCCTGATAGTAGCATTATTTTTTCATGCTAGACAATATTTTTTTTCTTCTTCATGACCTGACCTGTCTATTACTGAGATGGTAAAACTTTGTTGGATTGGAAGAAAAGATGTTATTGTTTTTTGTGGTTAGTGTTTGGTTGTGATTGTGGTTCAGTGACATTGGTGTAAAGGTGATTAAAAGTACTTGTATGTTAGTAGGAGTCCATGAACTTCTGTGCATACTGTAGAAAATGCTTTCAAATTCAAAAGAGGACTTGTTTAGTTTGGAATTGCAGAAGAGTTACAATGCAGCATGTAAGATTAGGCTTTGAGTCAGTTTGGGAGATTTTCTTTATTTTATTTTGGAGCAAGTCAGTTCTTCCATTTGGGGGGGGGGGAATATAGGGGTGCATCATAACCTACAATTGATGCATCACACTGGTATGTACATCAACACCTGCTGGATAATGGATCTGTCCTGTTGGTATCTAGAACTGACTATGCACTGTATTGTTCACTATACAGAAGGTCCTTCAGATAGTGTTTGAACACTTATATTTGCAGTCATAAATTTAACAGAGATTCTCCCTCTTCAAGAAATATTCAGTATATATAGTTCCATAATACTTCCATTGTTCTAACATTGTCTGTCACTTTTAGAGAAGGTAGAACTCGTGCCTTATGTGATTTGCATCCATCATAATTAGTTTCCATTGACAGACTGAATACCATCATGTCATAAAGATAAAGTATAAACAAGATGTTATCTATCTAGTACAAATATACAGTAACTTTCTGATCAAGGAAAAGGAGAAGAAAGGAATAAATAGTTAAGTGTTACAATGCAATAAGCTCAGCATATAACTTGATCTATATCCCAGGATGTGGCCTTACTTCGTTTACCTTTGATAGATGATGGCCTTTTAATCACGGTTATTAAGTGTCAAGTTTAGAAGTACTTCCCCTCCATACTCTACAAGATAATCAATGCAGCTATCAAGAAGAATTAAATCAACTAAAATACAAAGTAGGTGAAAGAGCTCTAGATATAACAAAACAGACAGTCCCGGATTGAAGGATTAAGAATGAACTGTACACCACACACAGAGTCTAATAAGAATAAGAACTGGGAATTGTGCATTTGAAAGGCTATTTTTAGCTCTTTGTTAGTGAAAGTTATGTGTGTGTAAATGTGTGGGCAATGTTTACCCCAGGTCATATGTCATTATGTCAGGGCATAACATTAGCAGTGAAGGAATGTGACAGGTTATTTACAGTAACTACATCATCATTTATCAGGTGGAATACCTTATCACATAATGTCACTTGTGATTGCCATCATTAGCTCTTCTTAGTCCCTGTGGTAACCTCAGATTACCAAACCATCGTGGATGGTATCTACTTCACATAGCATTCTAAATGTTTTTTTACAAGTTCATATATTTCTCAGTGGGCAAATTTTCTAGGTGGCAAATTTTCTAGGTTAGGAATTGTGCAGAGAGGGTAAGCAACTAACTGAAAAGTAAGTCATGATAATTATAGTCAAGCTAATGAAATGTGTTGCTATGAAATTTAATTGACTTCACCCCTCACTTATCCCTCACAACAACTGCGCTCTTGCTCTACCATGTATAGAACTCTTGGTAACCATTTTAGCAACATTTTCTCCCAGTGATCAACCCATGCCGTCCTATCTACCTTCTCATTGTACCATCCAAAGTGTTTGGAAGCTCTAAACCTATGTTTAGTAAATTACTAAATGCCATATAAGAAAATCTCACTTTAGGAATTAACTGATCATCATTTCTTACAAGGCTCTTTACCATATTCAACACACGAGGATCGAAATGAGTATCCTTCTGTATTTCAGGATTCCTAGGGTACTGGTTTTCATGCTTGTTTTGGAGGTCTATATTTAGTGCTTTCCAATTCCTATAGGCCACTTTCCTGGTCCTTGAAATGGTACTGTTTATTTACTCAATTCAATTGTCAAGTTTGCCAAGTAATGCAAATAAGCTTCTCTATCTATAGGTGTATGACATTTATGTTTATACCAAAGTTGTACTTTACATACCCCAAAAAAAAAAAATTCACTGTCCTTGGAAATATTGACTCTGTGTTGTAAATCAGACACAATGACCATGAAAATTATCACAGCTTTACCAGGGTACCATATGTCACTTTGTAACTATATTCTGTAGAAATTGATTTCCATTAAGGGTTTGAAGCTGATGTCAGCTACTGGGATGGCATGTTGCAGTACATGTGCATTAAGTTCTAAAGTTAAGTGTACATGTTTGGTAATATTGTATAGTGCATAAAAGATCAATTTTTTTTAATCAGAGAGCTGTACATTGCTGACCGGCTCTACATAATTGGATTTTGGATCCCCCCCTATTGCCATTGATACCTTGTTACTTTATCTAGTAATTATGATGTGATTCTTTAATTACTACTTAACATTTGGTTAGTTTGATCTAGCCTTTAAAGGTCATCCCTATTGTTCCAGAATATGCTAGAAATTCAAATTATGGTCATTCATGAATGTTCAATCTTCAACAACCGTTTTAATACCACAGTCAACATGTTTGAGGCTAATACAGTTGCTCCTTAAATGCTGTATTGGCCCCAAATATGCTAGATATTCAAATATCATCACGTTTGGTCAAAATTCTTAAACTGTTTTCAAATTAACCTTTCACTGGGACATTCAGTCATCTTTTGTGTTCCTTAAATGTGTCTGAGAACAATTTGGAAAGTAAAGACCTCCAGGAAAGTACTTTATAAAACTTCAAGCAATTATAGCGTGCTATAATTTGGGGCCTATACTGACTGCCCTTTAGTGTCCGAGATTGATTTGTAATGTGACAACCAGCTCCTGGAAAGTGCCTTCAAGAGCGATTGTTCGGTTGCTAAAATGATAGGCTATGTATCGATGACCCTGCTATAGTGCAATGAACATAGATAAGTCTGTTCTATAAAGGATCAACTTGATACTTCCATGGATGATCTGCCTCTGGCTCCCCTTAGAAATGAACTACTCCTTTGTATATATAGCATGCTTTGCTGCACGTTAACAACTTGGTCAAATTTTGGCTCAGGTAATTAGTTAACAACCATAGGATAAGAGGTAAACAACATGAAGGTATCTATCTGAAAAGGAAGAAGATTTGTTATTACCAATCTTTCCTTTTCGCCCATAATTTTAACAGATAATGAAATGTCATGATATCAGTTCTAATCAGATGATTACCAGAGTTGATTCGATTTAGAGATAGCCTTGTGTACTCAGATCTTGTTTATTTTATAAATTTAGCTTCCTCCATAATTAAATGAATATTGCTAAACATTGTAATCAAATAAATGATGTGGTATTATGTCAAGGCCGATTCTTCGTCAACCGTAAGTTCTTTACAATGTGCAGAATGTAAAGGATTTGATGAACAGTACACAGTTGTGTATAGTTTTGAAACCTTGTAGAAGTTTTGTAATATTTCAAGCTTGGAAGCACAATTAGCACGCTACATTAGGTCAGGTATCATATCTGATCACACACAGCACTCGGTGTTCAACATTAATACAAAATAAATTGATTTTGAATCTCAGTGCAAATACATTGGAACCATGTACAGACCCCGCGCTCTTGATCACGGAAGAGGAAGCGGTTTAGGTTTGCCTACTAGATGAAAAGGTACGAAACCATTAAGCTGTTTCATACATGCTGCTCGTGTGTCAAATTGCACAGGTAAACAACAACAGAAGTTTAAGGTCACCACCACTGATCCAGGGTCAACCCCGAGCTGTGTTTGTATTACAAAACAAGGAGCGTGGGATCTGATCCTATCCCGATCAGGACTAGTCTATTTGCAGAGTCTGATCCATATTTACAATACAAATCAAACTCTGAGCACGGGGTCCTGTGCTTGCGGTCTAGTGTAAACTGGGCCTTAGATATATTTAATGAGAACACATTCCCTGCCAGCTAGTTGAGAGGTCAAGAAGTTTACTTTAAGTATAGGTGCACGGGAGGGGGGGGGAGGGGTGGGGCAAACAGTAATCTGCAGTTACAGTAAGGAAACAAAAATTAATTAAAGTAATATGGTATTCAAACAAGCATTCTTTTACCACAAATAGCAAAATAGTGTAAGTAACATTATTAAAGCAACTGGTTGCATTTGCACTATAACAACTAACTGAAAAGTCCTGAATGCAAAATATTTGTTGTCGGGATTATGGCTTTATAGGTGATAGATGATTAACTTTGACACAGTCAGCTACTGTAAGATGGTTATCATTGTCTGAAGGATTAATGTATTTATGTAGCTGATTAACCTTAGACCTACAATACTCTGCCCAACAGTGTGCCTTGATATACCAGCCATACAGACTTGTGCTACTCCCAGTCCATATTCATACTTGTACTTCAGTACACAATTGGGTGCTTGTACTATGAGCTTTGTACACATGTATACCCGTCTACACCACTCAATACTTGCACTCATAAATTTGCCATACTTGTACGTGTACTTGGGGCATTGTAGTGGTACTAACATGGTTTAAAGAAAGATATCAAGCTAGCATGAATAACATAAAAAACATGATGACACACAATGTTGCACTTTTCTGTTAAATGTGGCATGTAACTTTATTTGGAAAGTTTAATTGCAACTTGCTTCATGCCATTTTTTTCTTCTTCCCACAGACCTACATTGGTAAAGTTGTTGTTTCTATGAATCCATACAAGAAGTTACCTTTGTATAGTCCAGAGAAGATCAAAGAATATCAGGGCATGAATATTTATGAGGTCTTGCCCCATATGTGAGTATTACAAAACTGTACTGTATAAAACATATAAGTGTATGTATTGAAACCTTGTCGCAATGATTTACCCTGGCATTGAATAGCCACATGCAATTCAAAATGAACAAATTGCTGCACAATGAAATGTGTATAGTAGTTTTCTACACACTGAACCACCAATATTTTCAGTAATTTTGTGTGAACTAAAATTCATATCCTTCCAAATCGTTATTCAAAATATGAATGCTAAATTAGTCCTTGCTTGTCAGTGAATTGCTCACAACTTTATTATTTTAAAATGTAAACAAACTAGACTAAACAGTCAGCGGTAGATAGAGTCATTTTTGGTTTCGAAGATAATTGTAACCTTTGCGTTCATGATGGCGTATGCGTGTGTGGGCGTGTGTGTGTGCGTTTGTGACGCCGCTTGTAAATAAACACGATATCTGAAGAAGGGAAGGTCAGGCCAATTTCGTATGTGGTGTGTAGAAGTACCACATTGAGTATAAGAATCCTATATTGTTTGTTGTGGAGGTCAACGGTCATTTTGGGTCACCAGGGGTCAAATTGTGAAACCTTGTAAACACAATATCTCAAGAAGGAAAGCTTAGACATACCTCATAATTAATATGTATATGAACCACATCGAGTACAAAAAAGCTACAGTTTTGGTGAAGGTCAAAGGTCATTTGGGGTCACCAGAGGTCCTAATTGTGAAAACTTTGTAAACATTATATCTCAAGAAGTGAAGCTTGGACCAATCTCTTATTTTGTGTGAAGGAGTACCACATTGAGTAGAAGAAGCCTATTATTTTTTGGTAGAGGGCAAAGTTAATTTGGGGTCACCAGGGGTCAAATTGTGAAAACCTTGTAAACATGATATCTTAAGAAGGGAAGCTTGGGCAGACCTCATATTTGGTGTGTAGAAGTACCACATTGAGTACAAGAAGCCTATTGTTTTTGGTAAGTCAGTATATATAGATACAAAGCACATACATAATTTTATCTTTCTTCTCTGCCACTCCCCTCCTTCCCTTATCCCTTGCCCTCCTCTCCCACACCCCTCCTCCCCACCTTCTTCCCCTGTTCTCTACTGTATCTCAAAAAATGGCTCTGTTTTCAAAGGCATTCTGAGAAGTGGAATGGCTAAATGCTTTCATATTGCATTTACTATAGTTTGTGATCTACATGTAAAACATCGAATGTGGTTATTTAATTGAAGGTGCTGTACTTCTTGCTATGTAGCAATTTCCATCTCACAATGTTACACATTTTGTTATCCCATAAATTCAACAACATTCACTTATTAATATTTTGATAATTGCATGTGACAGCCAAACTGCCTGTAATTCAAAAAGTGTTGAGTCTTTCAGCTTTAGCATGTCAATAATTACTATGGTTCTAATGACTGTAGTCGAGACACACAGACTTCAATCATAAGCCTCTATTGATGAGTCACCATGGAAACAATTATATTACATTGTGCAGCACAGGCTGTCTGCATCATACCTCTGCACAGTCTAAAAACGTACTGGCTCTTTTCGGTCACACAAAGTCAAAGACCAGGCTAATGAAATCAATTCTTGGCTCAGTTAATATATATTGCATTTGTATATGGCTGTATATATTTCACCTCAGTTAGTCAGGCCTAGATGGAAAGAATCAGAAATTCTTTTGAAAATAGAAATGTCTGCCGTAATTTTTATACTACATTCCTTAAACCCCAGTGTCTCTGGTAAAATTCAAGTTGAGTCAAAGAAATACAAAACAGAGGAGAAACCCATGTTGTACCGAAAATAACTGGATGATATAAATTAGATGAGTCATTGCCCTCCTGGAGTAAAATGCTGCTCGGGTTTTCTTTTGTTCTGTACTGCGGTTTGGACTGAGGAAAACAAGTTCTATATATGGATTTTGCATTGGGATTTGAGAAGTGAGTTTCCCTGTGAGCAATGTTTTGTTGCTGGGAGACTTAGCAAAAACAAAGATACTATTTATAATATGGCCAGTTCCATATATATTGATATCCGTGGTAAGGGCAAATTTGTAACGATAGTACTGTACGATAGTCCGAGATGACCAAATTTCTGTTCTGACAACTTGGCACACAAGAGACTTAGCAAACACAATTGAATGTACATGAGCAATCTGTGTATAACATGTTATAATGGAAGGAGGAGAAATTACTTGGATTGGCACATTTAAAGTAAATTTTGGATGATGAAGCCTTTATACTATGACCAGTGCCATATTGAAATCAATGGTCAGGGCAAATTTGTAACGATAGTACTGTACGATAGTCCGAGATGACCAAATTTTCTGTTCGGACAACCACTGTCTTGTGGAGGTTGTCCGACAGACTAGTTGTTTACATCAAATTAAAATTTTAATTTTTAGTAAATACCTAAGATGATAAATTGATATCTTTGTCAATTTGAAAGTTGGTGTTCTATGTCCCAACCTACTGCACACATATCTCCTACAGTGTACAGCCTACAGTGACACACTGATCATTGTTATTTTGCTTCATTTTTCCAGACAACCTTTCTCAATAAAAGGAGACACAAACCCAACCATCAGTATTAAATGGTCTATAGCATAGAGATTATAACTGGTGTGGTACAACTTCCCAAAACAGCTTTAAAACTTCTTGTTAACAAATAATAATACAGTGGAGTTATATAGCACCAAATCTGAAACAAGAAGTAGCTGCTTTAGGCGCTTAACAAAACAAGTCAGATGCAATCAAAAGAACAAGTAAAGATATGAGATATGTATCGCAGATATAATGGTTCTTGATGCACAGGATCAAAGACTTGATGAAGTCTTTTATTTTTTGGAACTCACTTCCAAATAGCCTTCGTAACACTCCTATGTTTTCTCGTTTTAAAAACAATTTGCAGACACATCTCTTCCGTCAAGCTTTTCCCAATTCATAGTATTCTTTCGTGTGTGTCCTTGTGCGCTCTGAGTTCTTATTAGTACCAATTATTATTATGATTAAAGTCTCAAATGACATCATGGGCTCACATGTGCTCCAATTTCTTATGTTTGCCTTTCTTTATTACAATGTTTATTTCCTGTAATGGAGATACAGGTTTTGCAAATTCTGAATCTAACCCTTTGAACCTTTAAACATGACCTTATGATGGCATTGGTTTCAGTGTCAAATACTGTCAACATTCTTCCTTGAAAATATGAAAAGAAAAAGAAGGAGAATGTAAAGATCAGATCCTAGATGCACTATGACACCACAGATAAACAAAATCATGACACCACATGCCAGTGTGCATGGTGCCATCGCAAGTGGCAAATTTCAACACTGGTATCTCTGAATATTGTTGTCTTCTGGCCCCCACATTCTGTTTTGGGATGTCCCTGGCTCAAAGGGAACTTTTTCCTTATAAATAAAGGAGAAGGGAACAAAAAAAAAATTATAATAATAATAATTAATCAGCAGTTATTTTTACGAAGCTTAAGTGACCAAAAATGTGGGAGAAACCCGCAAGTACTTATGGATTACAACTTACACGTCGGGTGGCTTCCAATCGACATTTTAATTCAAATTTGAAATCTTTTCAATTTAGAAAGTCATTTCAGATGGGAAAACTGTAGATAGCTCTTGCTTAAAATAAACCCATCTTACTATGAACCGGCAGGGAATTGAACCCCTAACCTCCCGATTGCTAAGCCTCATTGCTTCAAATGCCACCGCCTTTACTCCTTTTGGCCACAGTATAATGAGTACATGATACAAGCCAAGATAAATCAACCAGTTATACAACTCTGACATTCTTTGTTCTTACAGATATTCCATCGCTGACGATGCTTACAGATC
The DNA here is from genome assembly GCA_000934455.1 of Apostichopus parvimensis. Taxonomy (NCBI): domain Eukaryota; kingdom Metazoa; phylum Echinodermata; class Holothuroidea; order Aspidochirotida; family Stichopodidae; genus Apostichopus; species Apostichopus parvimensis. The sequence goes on from KN890599.1 coordinate 45,757, forward strand.
TATGAGAGACAGGAATCGTGATCAGTGTGTCATCATCTCTGGAGAAAGTGGATCTGGAAAAACAGGTGATTCATTTTTGTCAGATCAAAACCGAAGAATTTTAAAGACTTTTAAACTTGTTCATTGACATTCACTAGTCCCACTATCATATCGATGCAGCCATCCGTAATACTGATGGGAGTGGTTATGGGATTGAGTACTCCTGAGGGCAGGAGAAATGTTTGACTAGCCCACAAGTCACTCGCCAAAATGTCGAGTGTAGTGCTAAAGTTCTACTCGCCAGTGGCGAGTGGGCGACCGCATTTGATGATGCCTGATTTATATTATATATTACAGTTTTTAATTAGGTTGGCTGTCTGGTTCAGAATGTTATCTTGTTTTTATAACTGTCATTAGTGTACTGCTTCTGTTGGACGCTACAGTATGTAGAGCTATGTCGTTGTCATTTATTTTACAAAGCAATATATTTGCACTAGTTATTGGTGGCAGAGAGAGATACAAATATTAACTTTTCAAGTTTCTTTACATTGCACTTGACAACGTACAGCCTAAAATGACAGATAATAGAGTATCTATTGAGGAATGTTATTGGAGTGTGTTGTCCATTGTATTTAATCACTTTTCATATTTGATGACCAAACATGCAATTATTCTATATCATTCTATTCACACCAGTCCTTCTAGTAATTGATCGGATGTGGAAAAGAATTTAACTGTGCTTGAAAAGTCTAGAAGGGTATGAATAATAATAATATAATAATAAGAATTCAGTAGATTTATATCGACAAATCAGAAACCAAAAAGTAGCTGCTCTCGGCGCTTAACAAAACAAGTCAATCGCAATCAAATGAACAATAAAGAGACAAGTGTTTAGGTCACTCTTAAACGTAGAATGTTTAGTTCAAAATCTATATAAATGCGAGGACTCAATGGAGCACCAGTTTGCTATGTATTTTTTCAATGACAAACAATAATACTTCTTGTCTAGTGGGCCTGTGCTGCATCAGAAAAAGCAACCATGGCATGTTCTGTTGCTGAAAAAAAAAGAAAAAAAAAAGGAAACCCGTTCATTCTTTTTTGGATATTACATTGCACAATTATTTTTGATGTTATTGAAGGTACTGTATGCAATTAAATTGATTATTGACTTCTTTTTGATCTGCAGAGGCTAGCAAGGTTGTTATGCAATATGTTGCTGCAGTGTGTGGTAAAGGTGTGGAAGTAGACAAAGTGAAGGAACAACTTTTGCAAAGTAATCCTGTGTTAGAAGGTAAGATTTCAATGTATCCTGTAATTTTTCCTGTTTATCTTTAGTAATAGATTTGCTTACTCATTACTTTCAGGCTTTATCCTGGTTTTGGTCATTTCCTGAATGAGGGATTTAAGATGTACCTGAACAAATATTTAAATGCTTGATAGAGGAATTAAAAAATCATCCAGGGTACAAATAAACAATTAAAGATCATCCATATTCACTAAGAGGTCACCTGACAACAATACGGACATTTAGGGTAAAAGGAGACACAAATTCAACCATCGTCAATTGTCTATGTGATAGAGATAAACTAGGTTGAACAACTTCCTTACACAGCTAAGTAAAATAGTGTTCTATACGGGAGATAACATACCTTTGAACGTCCTTCAAACGTAACTCTGAAGCCTGGAGAAATTCTAAATATTACATCATCGAGCCACATGTGCTTCAAATTTTTCTGTTTTTCTTTACTTATTACATTGTTAAAATTTTGTGTATTAAAGATGGCTTTTGCAAAAATTGAATCCAACAAATTGAAATACTAAGCATCAGCAAATGATGGCAATGTCAATACTTTTAGCGTTCCACCTTGAAAAATGGAAAAAGTAAAAACTAAGAACAGGAAAAGTGTTTGTAGATCCTAGTGGCATTATGACATCACAGATTTACAAAATGACAGTCCTGCACATACAATCGACTTTAAAATTTAGGATTTCTCCAAAGTGGAGTAAGATTATTCTTAGCTGTTTTGGTGGAGTTGTTCCACAAAGATGTCCATCAATACTTTCTTAATATAATCAGGGGTGGACTGGAATAAAAAATTTGTCACCAGGAATTTTCATCCCAATATATCGAAAAAAGTGACCACCACCCCTATATTGGGGCCAGTGGCGGAGCTAGAGGTATTGGTCAAGGGGGGCGAGAATGGTCTGTAGGGGCGCTTTCGACACTATCTAGGCGGAGCGCCACCACAGGTTGGTGCGAAGCGTACAGAAATTTTTTGAGTAAAGATACTTCCTAGATCGCCGGAAATGACCCTTTCCTGGCCTTGCTAATTTGCAGATAAACGAAGAATAAATAGGTGTCATCGCCAACAAAATGTGACAAATGTCAATAGGTAGATGAGAGCGCAATAAAAAAGTAAAAAATCGCAAATAAGTAAAAAGTGGTAAAAAGCTGAAAAGGGCGCCAGCAGTCCATTTGAGTCCGTCAGGGGGGGCATCCGCCCCCCCCTGACTGTATGGACGCTCCGCCACTGATTGGGGCCCCTAATTGTCAAATATTGATGTCCCATTTAATCATAGGTGTATTGCAACGGATCTCTACATCAGTATGCACAATTTCATCTGAAATTAACCGTAAACTTTGTGCATTGACGGGGTGACCTCTCAACTGTGCTGTATGAGTAGTATAGTAATATATATAGCATAAGAAGGGGCCCAGAGGCCCCCAGAATAGGTAATTTCTCAGTTCCCCGGTGGGCCAGTTGGCCCCTAAATATGATGACTAGGTTTGTGTCTCCTTTAATGAAGAATCCAGGTTTGACTAAGCTTGAAGAATCACTCTTAAGAAATGTACACAGTGATAGCACTATCAGATAAGAATGTATTACTTAATTCAATAAAGCTGGTCCAGTGAGGGTTGCATTATGGGAGACTTTTTTAGTGAGATAGATTCTAAAAGTGACACATTGTAGTTACATCTATCAACTGTTTCATGACTGACAACATGTCAGTGGGTTTCATTTACTGATTATACTTATCTTGCTTAATAATATTGCATTGATTACTTTCTTGATGAGAGAATGATAGGGAGGTGGAGAGGGGAGGGGAGGGTTTGGGAGGGAGAGGAGAGGAGAGAGGGAATTGGAACTGGGCTTTCAGATGAACACTATGTCGAAGTCTGGATATACTTGCAATAACCCAACGTGCATGCTATTAGTTGCTCCATCGTTTTGGTACATTCCATTTATAATGTCGAGTAGGGAGCAAAGGAGTGTCTTCTGTACCCCTTCTTCTTCCCCCACCCTCACATTTCTCTCATCAAGGAGGAAGTTATGAATTATGAAAGTGAGCAGGGTAAGCAAGGACCACTAGGTGAAACTCACAGGTATGTTGTCAGTTATGAAACTGGGTGATTTGTGTATAATTGATATATTAATTTCATTTTGAGCTTGTATCATTTTTGGAATCCTAAAACACCCACACACACACAAAAACAAAGTAGCAGTAGAGAGGTAAAACACCTGATTCACAGGAAATGATATTTAATCTAATTGAAAGTGCACACATCATGTATGTGACTAGGATTTCCTGATCATGGTGAATTAACAGAAAGTCGGCAATAATTCATGATCAAGGTGATAAAAATTCCATCGTTTGGAGATTTACTTGATTTTTTTGGGTACAGACTATTCTGCAACATCAAAAACTTTATAGTTACTTTGTTGTGTCATGTAATTCGTTTTGAATATCACATATAATGAATGTACATTCCTCTTGAAATCCATCGTTATATTGCTTTCTTATTTTACAGCTTTTGGGAATGCCAAAACAAACAGAAATGACAACTCCTCAAGATTCGTAAGTCGATGATTATTTTGTAACATAATTTCTATTCTTTATTTTAACCTGTGTGGTAGATTGATTTGAATTGTTGTAATTTACTTCCCTCCTCTGTTACCTGTCTCCCCCACTCCACCTCTGTACTTTCCCATCTACCTAAACTACACATTGGAACATTTTAGCAATGGGCCCTCGCTCTGTAGGCACCGCCCACTTACACCACCTTCGGTAATCTATCTAATGTTTGCAAGTCAGGGGGGGGGGGTAAAAATTTCCAATTTCCATTCCTTTGTTTTAGATATACCATGTTTTGCGATATATGAGAAAATTTACCCTATTTATCAATGGTACATTCTTAATATGTTTCTGCTGCAGCCTTTCTATGGACTGCTTGTATGTCATAAGTTTTTTTAAAGGGAAAAGCTAAAAGAAGCAAAATATTTGGCCTGTCTGTTATATATTTTGCAGAGAAAACATAGACTTTGTTTTCAGACATGGTAGAAAAGAAAACTGTAAGCAAACTGCTTATCCACTAAAGAGAATGTGTAAAAGAATGTGTAAAAATAAGTGGGCCTGACGTTTTGCTTATTTTAGCATTCAGCCTCTGAGGAAGATCCTGCTAGGATCGAAAAGTCAGGCCCTCTTACTTTTACACATGGTAGAAAAGAATTAATATTCCACCTTTTGATTTGTTGTTGTTAAATTGTTCAGTTTCTCAGTATAAAAGTGTTATGTGTGCCAAATAATTGAACATAATCACTGCATGAAACACTTTACAGTAGTGTCGCACCAGATATACAACAAAACTCATAACATTTGCGTACTCTGACTGAGTAAAAATAACAAAGAAATGACCAATATGTACACTATAGGAGAGATGTGCAGGTTTGTTGACTAGTACACCAGCTTTGGGCCAGTTAAACTCCCTTTTTGGGGTGGATCATTGGTCTTCTACTATTTGGTATTACTTTGAGTACCTCCAAAACTTTGGAGGACGATACCAAGTTATCATTTTACCTATTTGGGGGTATTTAGTTACAATAAAAACATCTGAATTTACACATACAAGTAGTCGTCCCTTGGACGACCTGGAAAGTGATTTTATTGTCCAAACGGATATTTGATTCTATCGGATGATCGGACGACCGTTAAATTTTTCTTCCTGTATACTGTACGATGTATTGAAATGTTATAATGGCAAAACTATTCTAAAATATAGGAAAAAGTCCAAATCTCACATGGCCAGATTATTGACTCTTAGTGTATCAAAATGTGAACACTTGCAAAACTTTCTCACAGTAGATTTATGGATTGGGCTATTATATTGTACAGGTATATATGAGGTATATAGGCTTAACTCTATTACTGTCATTCAAGGTGGTGAACCTGCCTGAATCTTTGCTTTACTGGTAGCAATGTTTCGTAGTCAATATTTGGTAAGAAATAATTATCCGCTAGCTATTCAAGTAATATATGCTGAGGTCTTTGGACAGTGTACTAGGATTGAATTTGAAGATATACTACCTATCCAGTGACTTTCAATTATTGGCCAAGCTAGCGAGTATTGATTGACCTTGCCTTATTCATGCACAACCCCTACTAAAATGAATGGAGAAACTCATGAAAACTTGAAAAACAAAATTAAATGCCTTTGTTTTCTCTTATATCACTCTTCCAATATTTGTAATTGTCCTTTTCATTTCCTGTTTGAAATTTCAGCACCATTCATGTGGAATGATATTATCTTTTGCATCAATGAGCGATTAGGTACCATCCTTTGAGGTTTTGGCATTTTCACAAATAATTTGTTACCTATATGTTGCCTAGGAAACAAAGGAAGAAGATTACAGGGGGTGTATAATCATGATGTTAATTAAAGTGACAATTTAAGCGATGCTAAAGAGGAGCAAATAGGATTGTTTTCCGCTTTAATGTGCAGTAAAGAGAGATGATAAATATTTGAATTTTTAAAATGCAGAGAGGAATATATGCATGAACTCCATTTGACAAGGTATTTTTAATTTAAGAAGTGAATGATTGCACTTCTTCCATTTTGGGCTTGGCTTAGATGAAAAGTTAGATGAATTAGTAAATACATCACCATAGCAACTGAATTCAGCAAAAGCCTAATGTACTACAATGTCTATTTCTCAATAAAAGAAAATTTACAAAAATGATTGTTTGCATGTGAATTTGAATATATTTGTGTGTGATATGAAACCTGGAAACATGAAATTTCATGTCTGGTATTCAATGCTGGTGAGGTAACAGAGTAGAAAAATGAAGTTATTCTAGATCTGCACAAACTAACCTAAACTTTAAAGCTTTGTGTTTGTGTAAAAATTCCATTTCAAGTGTCATTGATTGTATAAAGCAAACTTACGTTGTTCTTAATGTGTAAAATAATTGTAAATTTTGAAGGTTAATAGGTATCTTGACATTTTGACTAAATTAATTTCAGCTATCCCAAACGCTTGTAGATTAAAAGGAAGTGGAAGTATAGGCCATTACACGAAAAATGAAGGTCTTTGAGAAGCTTTAAAAAATGTGTTTAGTTATCAGATCGTTGGGGAGACAATTAATGCGAATCATTTCATACATGAAACTTATCGTTATTTGTAGTTTACATACCCTTAGGATAAACTACAACTTTGTAGGGTCGTATTTCACATCCATTCCATCTTACCTATCTTGTCAAAAATATTTGTCAAATCAACATCAATTTAGAAACAACAGGTGCACATATATTTTGTGTATAATATATACATAGACTACATACATTTGGAACAATATTAGAAATGTGTAGGGGAACAGTACACTACATTGGCCTTCATCTATTTGTTGACATCTTACTATTTGTCGATTACAAAATACAGGAAAAAAAGCCTTGAACATTATTTTAAATTCCTTGAATGGTCTGTGCATGTGTGTGTATGAGATGGCCCTAGATATTAACATATTTATTATTCAGCATCCAGATTGAAATTTTGAATTAATTGGGTCATAGTGCAGGGTATGAGGAAGAATTCAAAAAAGTCCATCAGTTAAATATAGCTCTAATGTACCAATAGGACTTTAGGTTTATAGATATTAGGCGCAAATGCCTAATTAAGGGGAAGCGATAACACATTTTTTGACCCCTTATTTGTTTACAGTGCCTGTAGAGTCATGCTGTAATGTCAAACTATATTGTACGTGATCCGTTAATGAAAGCTCTGTGTATACATTGTGTATACATTGTGTATACATTGAAAGGAAAGGAAAGTTTCTTGAGTTAAAACTGTGTTTGATATGTGTAAAACATCATTTGACACAGAACATGAGTGCTCTGTACAAAGAGTAATCTATAGAGCAAGTGGTATTCTCTGTGTCCTAATCCTCTTAATCCTTCTCTTCGTTTGTGTATGTTTGTAATAGGATGCCACAGCCAGTACTGTATAGGTGTGGGTAAATATAGTTTATACTGAGCCTTGTTTGTCTATGATATTTTGGAAGCATGTGAGCTCTTTGTGAGTCAAAGGTTCACCTAAAGTAAACTCACTTGTCTGCTGCTATCCAATTTAACCCACGTTACCTCTTAAAGAGGTTGGTTGGCATGAGGAGATACAAACTGTGTTCATGGTTTGATGGGGTCTGGGGAAGCATAAGGCAACAATTTTCATTTCTGTGTAATGATATAATACTTTGTGGTGATAGTAGAAATTCCATTGATATGATGAGTGGTAAGAAAAACTTTCACTTTTATTTTTTAATTTTGGCCTATCTTTTTCAACCTGTAGAGCGAGACATATTTATGAACAAGCTTAATACAGACTTTAATATTAGATCAATCTGTCAATAGCAATAACTTTCACTTCCTTGATATCATGTGGTTTACATTACCACAAATCACTAGGCAACACCCAAACCACAAACCACTAGGCAACACCCAGAGCGGAATATCAGTTCTGTTAAAGGTGTGTGTAGTGACATTCAGTGTGAAACAGAAATATAATTCCTTGATGCAAAAACAAAAACAAAACAAACACTAAATCATGCATTAGGCCAGTTCCATGTAAACGATGAAATAATCAGTAATCGGTTAATAACCGATTTATCATATAATCGGTTGAACACTAGTTTTCAAAGTTTCCAACTGCCATTTGGAGTATTTTCTTTATAAAATCTAACTGCAGCTGAAAGCATGGAGCTTACCAGGACTGTACACAAATGTACATAGACACAAGATGCAGACGACAGGATTCATTGTTCCTTAGCAACACAAGTCTATGTAACATGATAGGAGTTACCGCCGTATGCAAGCTATAAGACTCTGTCAGTAGATGTTTGAATAGAAGGTGAATCTCAACAATGTTTTCAAGCAAGCCTTAGCAATTATTCTCAAATTTACCATAAATGCCAGTTATAGTGGCATTCTTTCCGTATATATGGAACGCTTATCTCTTCGAACTGACAAAGGGTTAAATAATAAGTTCGTGGCACTAGGGAGCATGTCACATGACCCTCCAGGGATGGTACCATTTCGTAGAGTGGAATGAGCCTTCCAGGACATTTTAAATTCAATGAGAAATGAGACACTAAGGGTGTACCAGTGTTGTGTCTTCAATAATCTGTTTTGATCATTATCTGTGTAACAAATTTTGTTAGCAAAACCATAAATTTCTAATATCAAATAAATTATTACACAAAGATGTCTACACCAGTACACCACAGAGAATCATTTCGGTTCAAATTAGATTTGTAAAATGAAATAAATGTTAATCCTAGAAAAATGTAACAATCTATCATGGAAAGTAATTGTTTCTCTGTTAATTAGAAAAGAATCCTGTAACATATTTACCACTAATTAGTATATATTTAATCCCATTTAAAAACAAAATTCTTGATATGAAAGATAGCTGTGTGCATCAAAAACAAATATATATAGCTTATCATTGACTTAGAACATGTGTTAATACTTTATTTGGCAGACTAGAATCTAGGGATCATCCTAGCTGCAGTTTTGTCATGCTGATTTAGAACGTTGAGTCATCAGGATTTTGGATTTAATGTATAAACTAAACATTGACAGGACAATTTCATTTATATCATCATGAACATAGATTGGTTTGAATGTATTCAAATAAAGATAATATGATAATGAAAGTCATATAGAAGCACTCTCATTATCTACAGGATAAACTAACATTTTAATGCATTCATTGCAATATCAATATTTGTGTTTTTGTTTTCTTTGTCTATATGTCATAATTAACACAATATTGAGTTGGTTTGTTAGTTTACAGCATTTTGTCACTGTGTATTAAATTCAAGCATAATTGGATATCCTTCAATCTTAATTACTATCTACATGGCTTTGAGCACAACCATGTATACTTCTTGGGGGGCTTTATAGACCCCCCCCCACCCCTCCCCACTGACAAACAGAATATTAAAAATGTGTGGTACAACCTAAACAGTAAAATAATCTTCAATATTCTTTTGAAAATTGCAAAATGGATCACTGTTTTGCATCTAAGCACTTCCCATTTCCCTCAAATTTGGTCTATGGGGAAGGGACACCCTCCCTCTGGATCCTCCCATGGACTATTTAACATCTTAGCCACCTCCTCCCTGTAAAAAAAAAGGTGGTTACTTCCCTGTTGTAGCAGACAATTTTGTGATCCTCAAGTTAGAGAGTTAAGTTCAGTTTTTGGACAGACATGAGATATGTTTGTTGAACTTGCACATTGCATTGTTTCACAACCATTATCATAAAAG
>KN890600.1:6905-25950 GCA_000934455.1 Apostichopus parvimensis
GGTACAAGGCAGCAGTCAGAATTTTCTTGCTCCAAAACCCATCCAGTTGGAATTTCAGACACTACACCCCCCAATCATCAGGCCTTAGCTACGTCCCTGGGTCCAACGAATCCTGTCGTCTGTTTCTTGTGTCTGTGTCACTGTGTGCTGTCCTGACAAGCTACGTGCGTTCTAGTAGCGGTTCGATTGTTGGAAAGAAAATGGGCATTTCCAATTGAAATTGCGGTAAACATGAAAACATGTACTGCTCTACTAGATTCCGTTGTTTGCATATTTAAGGGGTTCTATAAGAGTTGAGTGCTGCAAGGGAGCATGGCACATGACCCTACATGGTTGGTTCATTTTTTTGCGTGTCTTCCAATTGACATAGTTGGTCCAGATGTATGTATACGTCAATGTACTGTTTATAAGAACTGACAAAGAGGTTTCGCCTTTCCCCAAATTCAGTAATATGTTGAATGACGAAGGAGTCACAACGCAACTTAGAGGTGGCCGAAACCTAGAGCAACTAGTACCCGACTCGAAAATGTTAGGAGTCGCCCAAACCTAGTTTGGATCTTCGATATATTACAGTTATTTGCATGGGATAGGAAGCTTCCAAAATGTGGGGGGGGGGGGGCGCACGACATCAGAGGGGCACTTTCTCATTCCACAACCACCACTCTTTATGGTCATGGAGGTCATGGATGAATGAAAAGCTTCTGAAAGAATACCTTGTTAAGTTTAATATAGTAAAACAGGGTCATAAACATTATATACTGCGAAAAAGACACCGTTCTGGTGACTGTTTCACAGAAGCAAATTACACAAGACCTGGGGGTAGGAAGGTTCCAAAAAGTGGGGGGGGGGGCACAACATCAGAGGGGCACTTTCTCATTCCACAACCACTATGCTATAAACCGATACACACCGGCCATATCACTTAAATATATGATGTGTTAGTATGCTATCAATATTATTTGAGATTGTTTATTGTTAACCATGCTACAAAATTATATGGGATGCCATTGTTAAAATAGCATGCACAGGCAAAAATATAATAATTAAAATACAATTTTAAACTTAACAAAGGCTTAAGATATCCAAAAGACAGTTCTTCATCAAAGAGGCACATTTTATTTGCCAGTAGGGCACATTTACTATTTTGGAAAAAAGTGGGGGGCACGTGCCCCCACTGTCCCTCTGGCTCCTACCCCCCTGGTTATTTGTTCCTTGGTACTTCTGGGTTTTTTATACAAGGGTCTCATTTTCTGGGAGACCACCTAGTTTACTCTCATTATTTATATGTTCTCTTTGGTACCTTGTTGTTGGTTGCAATGTCATGGTATTTAATAAAAATTAGCATAGAAAATTATATTTCCATGCAAGCAAAAACAGAACTAGTAACAAATAGCAGAGACTTTACATTTATTTTCTGAAGCTATTAGAATCATTTATTTGCTTTTGTTCTTTTATGAACTTAAGGAAGTGATGAATATTAAATTGAATTGAATTTATTGTCCACATTCGGAAATTTGGCTTACACAGGTCGTAAAAGGGGAAAAAAAGCATTAGTATAAGTATCAATAGACTGTGTTACACATACAGTAATACAAACATATATAGAGCAAGTCCTACAAAGAAGAAACTTATCTTCTCACTTGTAAATTAAATGTATGGATAGAATAAGGCACAAATGAGTATCTTCTGTAGCGAGCCCTAAGTGTACGTGGTGGGCATAAACACAGTCCAGAGCGGTTGTAAATGTAGTGCTCAAACAAGGGGTGTCTTGGGTCTTGCAAGATTTGTTTCACTTTATTGCAGACCCTCTCATGATACAAGTACCCCAACGATGGTAATTGAGCACCGATTACCTGCTGAAAAACTTTCATAGATTGCTCAAGCATCTTCACATCGATTCTTGTACCATTGGCAAAGTAACAAATTATGTTATACATCAAAAAACACTTTGAATGATGGATTTATAGAACAAGGTCATGATTGTTTTATCCTCTCTGAGGGTCTTCAGTGTTTCTTATGTACAATAGTGGCATTACTAGACTAGTCAATTTTGTTACTCAGCATGGTTCCTAAGTACTTATATTTATCTACTTGTTCCCCATGAACATAGATGGGAGCGTGAGTTACTGGCTCCTTAGTTTTGGTCAAATTATTTGTAACAATGATTATCGCACCACTGGACGAACCTTGCAATCGTGCGTATGAGTCAATGATAATGTAATATACCATGTTATCCCAAATATACCATGTAATATAAAAATTTCTTGTGAAATAATGAAAGACTATTAGGAGGAAGCATTTTACGATGCAGTGAATTCTGTTCCAAATGCTACCATACAAAATTTAAAAATACGATTTATTGAAAATATTGTCAATTAAAAACGTTTATCAAACCACTGAACCATTTGTTCTCATAAACATGTGCTGCTATATATGATCAATGCATGAATAAAATAATTTACCACAGTCCAAACATGTGAGGTTTATAGCATCAGCTGATACCAAAAATTAAATGTATGAAAAACTACGAAGCAAAATATAAACAAAGGTCACAAGTACTCTTCAGAAACAGTTTAAAACAATTTGGTAGACAATTGATAAACAAACCAACCAGCCGTGGATGAACTGCTAAGGCTACAGTTTAAATCAAACTAAATTTAAATCCTTTGAAGATGCTACAGATGTAACTAACAGGACATTTTTATGATTAAAGGAAGACGAAATTTAACAAAGTGATAAGAAGTGTGATCAAGAACACTAAAATATCTATCCTCCAATAGGCACAGATAGTCTTTATTCTCTGGCAGTAACTCGAAGTGTTATGCCTTCGTCTGGTGTAGGGTTCAACTTTCCCATTTTAATAGGAACCTGTGGGAGCAAATAGATGGATTCATTAAGCAACCAAGCCAAGAGACTGAATGATTACTTGACATGTTTATATGAAAACATTTAATAAAGTGTAAGTAATATGTAAAAGATACACACTAGATTTCTATTGTTGAATCATTGACTCAAAGCGATCAGTGAGGTCACTGCACTTATGTGGACCCGCATATCAAGCATCAAGTTCAACCAAGAGCTACATATTTACATGGACTACAGACTTTGACCTTTGTTGACCTTTTTTGACCTGTTAACCAGCACTGACCTCATCCTAACCTTTGGCCTTCACTTAAAACAAAAAGGTCATTGTGCTTAACAAGGTAGCTTCACATACCAGCTCATCCATATACCATTTCCAATTATGGAGTTATTGTGTTTTAAAAATCGAGGTGTTACATACACTACGGCATCACATCAATTCCTCTTATCTACAGCAAGTGATCAAACATAACATCCTTTAATTTGTTTTTATTCTGTGTTGATAAACATCAGAATAACTACACATGTACCAGGTCCAATTGACTAACATTTCAAACTGGTAATTCATGACATGCAGTACATAATCAGTACATAAATCTTCAGAAATTAATTTGTTCATTAACATGACTTTAAACATGATATTAAATGTCGAATGTAGTGGAATGTCAGAAGCCTCCATTAATTGAAAAAAAAATGCTCACAATTTATCATGATAGGATTCAAGAAACAACATCAGAATTAATATTCTATAACATAGCAGCTTTACATGCAAACTACCTAGTCAATTTCTGGAATCTATTTATCACTCCAATTCCTTTCCAACTGCTTACCATCACATTAAATGTCTACAGACTTCACTCCATATGAATGCTAATCATTTCAAACCAAACCCTGCCCCACCCCTCACCAACTTGTACATCCCAATAAATTCATTTCTTTATTGAAAATCATCAGTTTGCAACTACCTGAGAACAAGCACCACCAAACTCAACAATCCTTATGGGAGGGGGAGGGGGAGGGGAAGGGGGGGATGGAGGTGAAGAGAAGATGGTTATAAGTGCATCATTTCATGAGCACCTCAGTGTTAGCACATACCTGCAATCTGCCTTGTTTGACCAATGAAATGTTTACTTAAGCCAAAAATTACGGATGAATTTATCACTCAATGATGGACAGATGACAAAAATGGAAGGTCTTTTCTAATTTCTTCTAGTCATGTTATCATGCATGGATATTTTCCTAACTAATAAATCCCACACATGTGACACATGTTATAGTATACAAATAATGAATGGTTATGAGTGCAATAGTGCAAATATTTCATGAGTTGAAAGATGAGTGTTCCATTCAACGAGGCACAGCCGAGTTGAATGGAACAAATTACATCTTTCAACGAATGAAATATTTGCACTATTGCACGAATGGAAACCATTCATGATTTGTTTTATACAACACCTTCAAATTTGGATATAATTGGATGTAAAATGCACTCATGCAACAGATTGTTTTGAACAGACAGGTTTCTCTGCTCTCTTAACATTGAAAAAAGTGCTATCAAAAAAGTATAACCCATGGTTCTATTTCATAGAGTGTAATAGAGCGGATTTTGCATGCAATCGACGAGCAATTGGCCAATCAAATGGCCGGAATATAATTAGGTGTTGTATAATTGTTAATAATATCTTGTGCTTAACTGTCAGAGTACTGAAAATATATGACCATAAAGCTGGTTGGGCAACAACGGAGGTATCCTCAACATCACCTCATGTTTCCAAGAATTTTCAAATTAAGGTTGCTGTTATTTTTGTCTCAACAATTTACTTACATCTGTCTTCTCACAAGGCTCAAACTTAAAATTTTGAACCATTCTGACCAAAGCCGTCTTGAGAACCAGCATAGCAAAGCGCATCCCAATGCAGTTTCTGGGTCCTGTACCAAATGGCAGATATGCAAAGGGGTGTCTCGCCTCTTTGGCCTCCTTGGTGAATCTGCAGAAATTTAAACCAGAGATAAAATTAAGAATCACGTCTATCAATTTACTAGAACGCTATTAGGCTTACCAATACCTTGTCATGTTGCATACATCTGTAGTTGAAGTGCAAGGACACATGACTCATTGATTTGTTTTCATCCTAGTTATGCTTATATGATATAACATACTGACAATAAAAATACAAATATGGTCCATGAATTCAACTGTTCCCTTGATAATCTAATTGCAGTTGCTGGTACGTAGTACTTAATCTGTATTATATGTAGACTGACTTCAAGCCATAACTCATGAACGAAGCACTGATGGATCTCAAGTGATCAAACTGAAAAAGTAGCTGTCACCAAACACACAGAAGGGATCAACGTTCACTTAATTCAAAACATTTGTTCAATGCAATCACCCCAACGAGCTGACTGAACTGACACAAATGGACACACACAAAGAATACAAAAATACATATATGTATGGGATTTGTGGTCAAGATAAAATGAAATCGGACTTGCCTCTCAGGATCAAATTTCTCTGGGTCCTCCCAGTGGTCAGGGTCATGATGTAAGGCCATGATGTTGACAAAGAGCTGCTGCCCTTTCTCAAAATGATATTTGCCTATCGTAATAGGTTCCTGACAGACACGATCAACCCTGTAGAATAAAATATCTTCAAAAAGTTTGTCTGCATTTGCAAACCGACCCGTTTTTGATGATCATAAATTAAAATGGCAGTCTACCAACTCTTGAAAGAGGCCAGTCATTTACGAGGATGAAGCTGTTGTAGTATAAAAGGGGGAAAACACTTACAGAGCAGCTGGTGGATAGCATCTTAAAGTCTCACTCAAGACCATGTCCAAGTACTCCATCTTGTTAACAGTGTCGTAGTTCACTGAATCGCGATCAGGTGCCTTCTCCTGTATCTCCTGAAACAACTTCTCTTGTACTTCAGGGTGGGTAGCTAGTGAGTATGCCGAAAGGGTTAAGGCAATATTGCTGGTGTCATAGCCAGCTAAAAAGAATAATAAGGTCTGCAAAAAGACAAAAGGAGAAGAAAAAATTACATACAATCCAGGGTTAACAATTTCCATATATTTATCGTGCCTGAGACTGTCAGCATAAGTTTGCTAGCCACAAAAACAGACTTCAAAACAGAAAGAAAAGTGATTGGACTTATTCGATCCAAATCTTTATTCTTATTTCATTTAAAAGTGAATGATCGAGTCCCCCCGATGCCTTAAAAGTCTAAGTAAGGCCCAAGTCTGGTCTGTGGACTGAAGCATTAGTAGTTATTAACATGATCATGAATTAAGAGTAAATTCAAAAGATCATGAGCTCCTTGTTTTACAGACATTGCTAGTTAGTCATTGGCGTAGGAAGGTACTTTTGAGTGGGGGGGGGGCTGAAGACTGATGGCCGGCCTGGGGGAGGGGTCTAAGGGGAGGGAATTTTTTTGCATTTCCAGGTGGCCTCAGATGCAATTTGGTGCAATAGAGCACTTCAACACCCACTCCATTTTGTAAATAATTTTGCATTTTCACCTGGCCTTAGATGCAGTTTGGTGCTCCAAATGAGATTTTTTTCTCATTTGGAAATGAAAAAGGGGTTTTCTGACTTGCGGTGCGGGGGGGGGGAATGATGCTTCCGCCCCATATTTTTCACTGGGGGGGCTGGCGCCCCTCCAGCACCCCCGGTTCCTACGCCCTTGTAGTTAGTATTCCTATTTTCTCTTCTTTAGTGGAAACAAATCATCTGAACTTCCAGTTTTGATGTCTTTCTCGTCAGTAACAAACTTGAAGCATTAAATGCATTGTATCTAATACAGATAATACAGATATGTTTAACATGACTGTCTTCTAGCTTTATATCACTAAATCAAATTGACATGGACTATTTACACATCTGAAATATGAAGATCATAACTGCAATGATGGACACATATTATATACCACTCTGTATATATTATACCACTGTATATACCACATAATATATACATATTATACCACTGAACTTTAGTACCTCAATCAAGACAGTAATGGCTTGGATAGTAGAGAAAAATTCAAAGTTCAAAGTTCAATCAGAGAAACATTTGTTTCTTCTTTGTTGCACTATGACCCAAGGGTAAAGATAAATTGGCACCAAGAACCAAATAGTGCCTCCCACATCTTGTCAAATGGCACCCTGAAAGTATTTTTAGGCCCACCTTTGGAAAGGGGCTACTTGATGCAGAAAAGACCTGTGGTTCTTGATAGTTAATATCACTCCTGTCATTCACCGAGTTAGGTAACACATCACGTAGGGAAATTTGCGGGCAACAATGCTCATCAATCTTCTAAATTCCTCAAAATATAAGATCTATGCGAACATAATCAAAGGCAACATTACCTGAGCTATGATTTCGGCATCAGTGAGGTCAGTCTTATTACTTTTGCCTGAATCTTCTCCAGCAATTTCAGGAATATCTTCACCATCGTTACTACCTTCGTTGGTCTTGTGAGCATTAACCATCATTTGTAAAATGTCCACTCGCTGCAAATAATGAATGCAATGGAAGAGATCACAAAAGTATAACATGTATACTCTCTTGACAAATATTGATTGATTCAATGATTGATTTGTTAATTCATTTATTGATTCATTGATTGATTGGTTGATTGATTGATTGATTGATTGATTGAATGATTCATTAATTCATTCATTCATTGATTCATTTATATATGTGTGTGAACCACCATCATGAATGATCAAAATTAACGTACAAATATTGATCGAACACTTTAAACTAAATCCAAGCAAATGATAAGCAGTACATCCTAATGATTTCATCAATACCTACCAATTTAAAGGTGATCAGTATTGCTACAAAATCCACCACTTTGAAAGTCCTCTATCAGTTAGTTTAGAAACCACATAGTGGAACAGCCTCTTGCATTTGCCCAAAATGTTTGCCAACGGTACAAAGTATGACTCGCTAGGATTCATTTGATCGATCAATAAGATACTATCCTACATCAGTATGTTGATCCATCTAAAATCTTGCGAGCAGTGTTGCATCAATTGCTCTCATATAAAATATTTGCGAGGCATCACAAAGCCTGTCGGCTCGCTGCTTTGCACAATGTCTTGACACATTCACTGCATTTGAATATTTCTTTCATAGCGCTCAGAAATAGAGCAGCCCACTTCCAACCACATTGAGGAACCACATCGAAGAAACAGACAGAAATCAGATTCAGGGAAGTAAATGAAACTGTTCTATTTTTCTCTGAGGGATTTGCGGAAGATTAATTATTACGGCTAACCAAGTTACCCTCTTTAAAGTTTAGATGAATAAATGGGTTTCCAACACACAAAGAGTAACATCAAGAGTACATTATTGACATGATAATCTCACCTTGACTTCTTCATCTTGTCTTATTTGCATGGCTTGTTGGGTAACATCCACGAAGAACTGCTTGGGTTTCTTCGCAATGAGCCCAACATCAAAGTAGTTGCAAATAGGACCAATTTGGGGAACAAATACTGTAAGAGAGAACAATAGAGAAAAAGCTTACCTATTCTTTCTTACTTTCTATGGGAGTATGAGAAGTGGAAACGTCACGAAACACTGGCATGTGTTAATGCCAGTGTTAACATGTTTATGCATTGATTCATAATGACAAACTTACACGAAAGCATCAGGAAAGGATTGTAGAAATTTATATCCACAAATGCTCTTGCATTCTTGACAAAAGGACTGTCGGGATTTTCCTGTGAGTCAACTTGAATGCCAAAACCTCCTTTAGCAATGCAGTCCATGGTCATGTTGCCAAAGATTCTGAAATAAAAAAACCATTGTTTTTAAAGACTTTGACCCCTGATGAACCTCAAGTGATCATTGTTCTTAGGTGATTCAACATACCATGTGCATAATTCATACAAGCTTTACTTTTGCAGTTTTTGTATTCACAAAGTTTTCAGACTTTGAATGACCTTTGACCACCAATATTAATAGGGGTCTTAAACTCACCACTGGATCTACATACTAAGTACGTGTTTCACATAAGCTTCACTTTGTGAGTTTTTGTGTATACAAGCTTTTCAGACTGTGACCCTGTTGGTCTCAAAGGACTTTGACCTTCATCAATTTCAATAGTGTTTGTACATAGTAAGGTATGGGGTATCTGCAAAGGGGCTATTCCCCTCCCACCTGAAAAATTGAAGTAAAAAATGCAAGAGTTATCTTGTCCCCCTACCTGGACCCCCCATATATATTCCAGTGTGCTTTATTTTGTGCTTTACTGAATCACTATCAGAGGATGTTGAATATTACAAGTACTAAAGATCACCCATACACTGACCCCACCTCACTAAAAAATATAGATAAATTCTCTAAGATCCGCCAAAATAAGAAGTCAAAATAGATCCTGTCCTCAACAGTGAAAGCCAGAGTTTCATATCCGGGTGTCTACAGGTAAAAAGGTCCCCACACATTATGAGATTGATGATACAAGATTCCCTTCTTGAAGCATTGTGTTTTCAAGGTATAACATGTTTATCTCTGCTGGCCTTAAATTACCTCTGATCTCCACCATTACCAATCTAGTCTTCTTGAACTCAATTAATTGTGAATCCCCTACCTTTCACTTTAAAGGCGATGCCTTCTTTGGTTGCTTTTAGATAAAGCTTCCAAAAGCACTTCATCTACATGTACTAGAACTGCGAAATGAAACTGGGGGGGAGGGAGGGGGGTGAGGGAAGGGAGAGGAAGGGGTAGTTCTGTTTGTTTTGTTTTTTTCAGTTCTCTTTTCTAATTGTAAAGTTCTGTATTTTTGCAGGGAGTGTCACTACCCGACAAGCCCTATAGGGTTTTTTAGTACACTTCCTTTCACAAGTTTTGTTTCTTATCTCCTTCTATGTCATATGTCATACTTATTCTCTAGTGATAGAACAAAAATAAATAAATGAAAAAAATGAAATAAACTAATAAGTGATTCATAAAAGATCTCCTCCTTGAGATATCATGTTTACACGGTTTCCATTCCTGGTAAGACCTGATAAGGAAGAAGATCTTACTCAGTTCCATAAGTGAAGCATTGCAGAATGAATAGGATTCCACTTATCTGTGTTTCTTCAATATTTGTTAATAGGCTCTTATTGAGCAAAGTTCACAGCAATACTTCAATCCTGGCAATTTTTGTTGGAGATACCTTACTTCATTTGTAATACATGACATAATATAACAGAACAGGGAAGTTACAACTTTGCAGTGTGATTTCACATATATACCTCCGCACACAACAAGATAAAGTATCATTCTCTTTAATTCCAATTTGTTTATGAAGAGTCCTGAGCTAAGTCTATGCCACTGCTAGCAGGGTTTATCTGTTTAATAGACTAATGTCAGGTGAAAATACTTCTAAAAGTGAAGCACGATTCCGATGCTTACACATGTATCACCCACCACATATCAATACATCAAAGAACAAAAGGCCATTACCAACCTTCCATTCAGATATCATGAAACACAACTTTACACGTTCACATTCAAAAAATGGTTGCCTTAGATGCTTGTCCACCTCCCATTCAGCCATCCTCCAGCTCCTCCTCCCTCCCCCCCCCAACCCTCTACCCTCAACACACAATTGTGAGAGAATAAGCAAACTAAAACTTGACAGGTGTAAAAAACATATTTCCAAACGATATTTTCACAGCTTTACAGAGTTACCATTGATGAAGACCACAAACTTTATTTTGCATGAAATGATTTAAATCAGGCACATGCATTCTTGATCAGTGATATGAATCAAACTTACTTTTTGACTTCAACATCTGGGTCAATACTTATTTTAGCCCTCATGTGTTTGACGAGTGAATCGCAGCTGTCATTCAGGAGAGCAGCAATCTTTAAACAGAATGAAAAACAAAAAAACTTTGGGTTAGTTTTACAGCTTACACAAGTTAGTGTAAACTTCCCCTGAGCAAACACTGCACAAAATGTGAATAGTCCCTACAATACACTACTATACTGTAGAACAGTTCTTTGAAGACAATCAGTGCATAACAGCAATGGGTTAAAGGCATTGAAGATTCGCCCCAAACCGCGTGCGGCCATCTGAAAAAGTTAACTTTCTGTTGCTTGCAAGTGACGTTTTGCTCTTGTCGCTACAAAATGCAGACAGTAATGAAACGTGATACCTTGTTATCTTTAGCTGGACCTGAGATGTCCATCGCTGTATCGTTTATACACTGTGCTGTGGGTATTGACCGCAGCTGTATGTACTGAATGTACACTAGTGTCTAATTACCGACGGTAGCAAGCTGTGTGTGTATTTTCTAGGATCGATGGTGGTGTCTAACACTTCTGTTACACCTCATTCGAAACTAGGTCAGATTACCGGCATTAGACGTTTCTTATTTTTGCGCAAGTCTTCACTCCCTTTAAAGGCTGTGTTCGTCATAAAGACACAAGAGCAGCAAGGCTGAATCTCAATACCACTGATATGTCATTGTTGAGATTTACGCTGCGGTGCACACATTATTAAAATGTTGATGTAAAATTCTCTATTTATCGCTACTTTTGACCAAGGAAGTTGTGAAATAATTCTATCCATATTTATTGTGTTATTGATGAAGGGAACATGAGATTGGAACGAAACTGGACAAGAACTTTCTTTCATTCTGCATTTATAATAACACTGACTATAAATTCATGATTTTAAAACAATTGTTGGCAGAAATATCAACATCCAAAATTTATCACACCAGTGACACTGAGAAAGGAATTTATAGTCTGTAGTGTGTACTGTATGTTAACATTTATTTAGCCACTTCACTTACCGGTTTCATTTTGCTGGCACTAAATGCTGGTGTAATGGTGTTTCGTACTTTCCTCCATCGTGAACCTTGCAATGCTGTCAGTGCCTTGTTCAGAGGGTAATCGTCAAATGGTGGAAGCTGGCAAAATTAAAGTACAAACCCTGTCTATGTCAAAAAGCTTCTTTTTTTTTAATAATTTCCTCCAAGAAATGAGCATAATAAGTTTTACCTTTATGTTTCATTACCTCTTTACATCTTAAATAACCACTGTGTGTTATCTGCAACCATCTGTGGATGCTGATACCATGCTTTCTTTTGCATCTCAAATAATTTTGTAACACTTAATGCACCAGATAACTTGGTCCCATGGAACGCACACAGAAATGACAAATTTGCAGACTTTAAGGTGAAGTTCTGTATTTTTTCAGGGAGTGTCACTACCCGACAAGCCCTATAGGTTTTTTTAGTACACTTCCTTTCACAAGTTCTGTTTCTTATCTCCTTCTATGTCATATGATAAGGTGGTCTTGACAAGACCTTTTGAGATGTAATAATCGGTATAATATATGTACAGTATATTCTTCAGATTAGAACAAACTGTTACATTGACTTTCTCACAGATGTGCTTAATAAACAGTAGCTAGCACTGGGAGTGAGAGGTTGTGTACCCAGTATTTGCAATTGGCCTGTGTGATAATAGTAGGGCTACAGTAGAAGTTTCAACTTATTAAACAGGTGGACCAATAGTCATGACCTGACATCATAGTAATTATGTTGACACTACAATGGTTCTGGAATGTGTGTGGTATAGTTAGGTAGTACATAGTACTTGGTTTATCTTGTTGGATTGATGAACTAGATGACAGAAATCACAGGAAAATGTTAAGATAATTAGAAAATAAATTGGAATTCAGAATTTCTAGTTTCTAATTGGGAAAATGATGGGTTCCATGAAACCAACAGGTTTACGTTGTTTTTAGAAGTCTTTCATGTAATGAAGTTCACACAATAGTTTACTTCTGTACTGTATGCAATTAGACCTGGCCAGTTAATTGTGGCATGAGTACCCACATCTCTCATAATAAAGTAATACCGTCAACTAGACAATTGCTCAATTACATCTCCTAGGCTGAACTAGTTTGTACTGCATTTGTCACTTCTTGTATACATACATGAAGATAGTTTGTTGTTGGTGACTCACCATACGGTTATAGAAATGTGAAAAGTTTCTGACCATGACTTCTTTCAACATTTCAGGATCGTGAATTAAGATAAAGGGACTACCAAGGAAAAGCCTATATATTGATGAGAGAGAGGAAAAAAAATGAAAACCATATGCTGGTATTAAAAATGAAATATTACTTATCAGTTGTTTTTTCTTGACATGTAACTTCCAGAATACTTTAAGTTTTAAAATTATTTAACAATTTTGTGTTATTCTGAAAAGAGGAAAGAAGAGATCTCAGAAGTTTTCTGTGATGAGATTCAAGAAACTCAACTTTAAATGCTTTCTCTTTCTCTTTTTCTACTTTGTTTTTTTCTTTAATTGTCATAAGTATTTTTTCTTTGTCACATTAGGATTAGATTCTAATATTTGATGCAATGATTAATGTACTTCTCTTAGCAAATGTTGCAGAATGGATATTGTTGGAACTACCACTCACATTAGGCCTATTGAGCATTCTATTGGAAAATGCAAAGATAACCAACTGAATATTTCCCTTTGAAGTTATATATAAAACTCATAGTCTTGCTAGTTGATTACAACACTCTAACCAGGGAGTTGTTTCAGTAACAACTCCCTGCTCTAACAAATGAACAAGAATGCTTTGCTGGATAATCCTGTGTTCCTGATTTTTGCAAATAAGTTTCAAAAGATCAGTCCAAATTTTACTAAAAGAGGACCAATCATATAAGAATATAACCAAACAGAACAGAAAAAAAAACGTCTCTTGGAAGACAATACTAGCTGAGTAGTTTCACTATATCCTTGAGCAACATTCCAATCAATTCCTATCAACTGATCATGTGTCTCTCACAAATAAATTACAAACTACGATTTTTGCTTGTAAAATCATGCCATTATTTACAAAAATAAACAGTATACAGTTAAAAGAAACTTACCCATGGACCTTACTGGAATGCTTGCTCATATCCAGAGTCACCTGGATCAAACCCTAGGGATGGGAGAAAACAACAACAAACGTGTGTGTGTGTATAGCTCTGTCTAACAATTGAACTACCAAAGACAGTGAGAACCAAAGTGGAAATCCTATAAACAAAACATTTTTTTTAAAATATTTATTTGGCTGAACACTAATTTCAGCAATTATCACTATTCATACAAGAACAAGTGTTTTTTGCTAAGAAATCAGATGTAACAACATATACATTTAATGAAATATAATGAAGTTGGACTGACATTCAGGATTGAACTGGTTGTCTCTCAGACAACCTTCTTAAGGTTTCTATGTTGTCTGAACAGCATGAGGTATATACTAAAGTTTGCTAACAGAATGGGGAAAAAAAAAAAATCAAAATTCTTAATAGATTGTCGTGCTCAGATAAAATACTCACATGGACATATTGAGTAGACTAACTTTATTGGAAATTAAGTTGTCTCATTTCCCCACAACTAAAATGAACCAAATAACTACAGTACCAAATTTGAATACATTTATGTTATTATCACTTTTAATAGGATACCTAAAGTAGTAAAATGTATCCTCTGTTATAATGCATAATGTACAGTATAGTACTACTTTGTTCAAAGCAAATTTGTTCAGAATGTTTTCTGGTGCAGAAAGTTCACAGTTAGAGAAGTTTAAAAACATGATTTATTATTTAGCAGCCACACATCTGCTCAGCGCAGGGTGGTTAAAGAGGCATGACGAAATGAAATTACCTTGCATGTACTGTTTATACATATAAGAAAATTGTTCACAGCACTGCTGAAAGCTGTCTAGCAAGCTACTAGTTTACCAAGATGAAACTAGTCACCAAACTGTAACTTAATGCAACATACCAATGGCATATAGAATATAAACACATTTCAGTACCTTTGTTAACATCTTGTGGTAATGTCCAATGAATGGTAGTGGTCGTTCACATGGGATACCCATCCGCTTAAAATATGATTTCTTCCAAAAATCATACCTGCATCCATGTATGGAAGAGACATAAAAGTAGTTTGCAAATCAATTTATGCTTTGAGGGAGGGGAAAGGGGGTAGGGAGGGGGGGTATTTGTGAATTTTAAAATGACTATATATAAAAGCCAGCTAAAATTCAGTTTAAAAGTTAATGTTACAAAAACATACATAATTCAGATACAAGTTGATGCTGCCATATCAATACCAAAAAATGACAATGAAAAACACATGAAAATAAAATTTCAAATATTGATAAATTTGTTAACATTTCACACATTGCAATTTAAGCATACACAGACAATAAGTAAAATTTATCCCAAATTAAGCATCATTCTTGAACCCACATGCGTGAAGTACGTTGGTTACTATTATGACATATATCACAGGCACTCCCAGGGATTGCCACATCATCGGTTAGCTAGTAAACTCTCAACTGAAACATTTCGACAATATGGCAGTCGACTTAACCTGTACTTGAGGCGTTAGTTAGGTCCCACAGATGGGTTATTATCAATGCCAGACTTTATCAATATTACAGACAAATTAGTGGTGGATCAGTTAATCAATTCACTGAGAGACGAATCATTTCGTATGAAGCAGTTAGAGCAAAGATGGTCAGGCCTAGAAGACCTTACTAGTATCGCAGACAACCTTACCATTAACTACGCTTATAATGGTATAATGTTATGCTTGTAATGGATTCGGTCACCTAAGCTACGCATGTCCAAACCCTCCAAGTATGAACCTTGTCAGGAAGTCAAGTAAAACTCAACATGAAGAACTATGTCGGGTGAAACTACGTACGAGAGCGATATCCCTCAGAGTTGTGTAAGTTAGATGGTGCTTATTTCGAAGCGACCTTAAATGCAGAGAAAATGTTTGCGTATGCAGACAGTGGGGCAGCGAGATCATTTATTCATCCCTCACTGGTGGATCCACAGGAAATTGTATATTTAGAACAACCACTTAGTTTTTTCGCTTTTGGACAATACACCTCTAATTGTCACGGGTAAAGTGTTCTCTTATATGTCAGTTGCAGGTGAAACTGAGCGGGTAGAGCTTTTTTTTAAAAGAGATACCATGTCAAGTGCTTTTGGGAAGGGATCTTATTAAAGTATTTGCCCTAGTTTTTTATATAAGTGGGAACTCATATTGGTCAGGAAAGCAGGACCCCAAAATTAAGTTTCCCTTGGTATGGGTAGAGTGCTATGGTGGTGGCTTGGTGAAAGGGTTGAAGGTGAGACATTGGGAGCATGGTATAAGAAAGAGAGGGCATGTGTACACTCCTGGATACTTTTTAAGAAAAAGTCACCCAGGAAAGAACCTGGGCACAAAAACCAAACTACCAAACGACTGATCCGCTCTCAGCCCCAGTCCCCTTACATCGGGACTGTGACTGTGTGATCATCACTGTGTGATCGCTTCTCGGCCTTTTGGCTAAGATCATGTGTAGTATCTGTTCCCTTTCGAGGGGAATGGTGATGCACACCCGACGATGATCACACTCCAGGATCTGGTGCAGTCCTGTTTATTCACATACAATAACAATATAGTACTGTAGGCTACCCCAACAGTAACACATATATCCCTAGCTAACTAGTAATACTCACAAGGTTATAACCACACCCAAGCAACCTAGTTGCCCAATCACAAACAAACAGGAAGATTAACAGTTTACCATAATATAATACAATGAGACCAGAGTCAGCAGATTATTACATAATAACATCGGGGTATGGAGACATTGCAAGTAATTACTATACTAACAAAATAAAATAAAACTGTTAGCAAACTGCTTATCCACTAGATAGCCTGTTTAGGAGAAAGTGTAAAAGTAAGTTGGCCTGACGTTTCGATCCTAGCAGGATCTTCTTCAAAGGCTAAATGACAAGTAACAGTAACAGACGGGACAAAAACATGCACAGAATACAGACAGGTTAATGAGCATCGGGAACACAAAGAGATAGGCAGTAGATACATGCTATGTAGGCTGGAACCCTACAGACTTCGTGTATATCACCATTCTCCTCGAAAGGGAACAGATGCTACACAATAGTACACATGATCTTAGCCAAAAGGCCGAGAAGCAATCATACTTACGAGATTACGACTATAGCAACTGCTCCAATTAATGTCCATGTTAGGGTCTCCATCTTTTTTGCTACAAGGAACGGATTCGCAGTTCGAAACAGCACTATTGAAAAACAGACTGTTGTCGTGCACCTTCAGTCCTTCACTGCTTAGAGAAAATTACTGCGCAGTGCTATGTCAATTTTGCTATGCACTACCACTTACCACTACCAAGAATTATATTACGTAATCGCGTCACATGATAAATAGCTGTTGGCGGCATACTCTTATTAGTTAAGTCTAGTTTAGTAGATAAAAAATGGATCAGGAGGGACACTCATGTCCCCATCAAGGACCCTATAGGAGAGAGAAAAAACTGAAGAAACAAACACTCAGACCCGATAACAATGCTTAAAGTGCTTGTCCAAAGCATTCTTAAACCCATTGACACTACTTGAAGTCCAGGGGCGTATCCAGGGGGGGGCAACAGGCGCGCGCCCCCCCCCCCATTGGCCGTCACCAAAAAAAAAAAGTTTAGCAAAAAAAAAAAAAATTGATGACGACCTTCTTAAAGGCTTTGATGGTGAAACTTGGCAATCACCAGATTTCCCAGTCGGTCACAAGTTTTACAAACACTAAGTGACATGCCAGCCATACTAAATTGTGCATTTTGTGTCCATTTTTACTGGAAATGTTGCTTATTATTAAGGTTGAAAAATGGATCACATATGGCACCATTTTGCATTTCAGCCCTTCTTCGAAAGCAAAAATTCTCCTCCCCCCCCCTTAGACCCATCCCCCAGGACGGCGATCATTCATGCCTGACGCCCCGCCCCCCCCCCCCAGTGGAAAATCCTGGATACGCCCCTGACTTGCAAGTACAACTTTCTCAGGCACACCGTTCCACTCATTCACAACCCTATTAGAAAAAAAGTTATGCCGAATATTAATCCTACTTTGTGACTTTTGGAGTTTAAGACAATGACCTCTGGTACAACTACTATTAGCATACATGAAAAAGTCGGTAAAGGATAAATTTTCAAAACCATACACAATCTTGAAAACCTGAATCAAGTCCCCACGTAACCTCCTAAGCTCCAGTGTGGTGAGATTGAACAGTTGTAACCGCCTATAATAAGAAACCCTCTTTAAGGAACTAATCATCCATTATTAGAGTCTATATCCATCCGCCCGATTGTTCTATCTCAGGAAAAGTGCCAAAAAGCAGCAGGAGAACATCTTTTTTGACCTGTTATCTATCATGATCTAGTTTTTTTGTGGCTTGCATGCTGGAGCAGTGGCGGAGCTAGGGGTATTGGTCAGGGGGTGCGAGAATGGTCTGTAGGGGCGCTTTCGACACTATCTAAGCGGAACGCCACCACAGGTTGGCTCGGAGCGTACAGAATTTTTTGGAGTAAAGATACTCCCTAGATCGCCGAAAATGACCCTTTCCAGGCCTTGCTAATTTGCAGATAAACGAAGAATAAATAGGTGTCATCGCCATTTTGTCAGAAAATTACACCAACAAAATGTGACAAATGTCAATAGGTATTTGAGAGCGCAATAAAAAAGCAGAAATTCCATGGTTGGGGGAGGAGCAGGCCCGTAGCCAGCGTGGGGCACGGGGGCCGTGCCCCCCCCCCCGTGCAAGGGTTCGTGCCCCCCCATGTAAAAAGATGGTAAGAAAAAATTGCATGAAAATAAACGAATAAAAAAAGTTGTTAAAATTTTGTTGTTTACATGAATTGCAATTTGTTATTTAGTTTGAAGAATTTCATTTCGAAGAGTATAGTTTGCAGCCTCCCTTTCCACCCGCCCTGATCCCCACCCGCCCGTTCCCACCCACTATAGTATTTCTATGCTGAAACTGCAAACTCTCAATAGAAGTCCTGTATAGGCTACTGTAATTTTCACCCGGTTCTTCATTCTACTGTAATACATGTAATATATACAAATAATACGCGCGTTTCTACACCCCTTCACACGGGCGTTTCTACACCCCTTCACAATACAATCGAAAAGTTGCACAATGAATCATTCACATTGCTGTACTGTTGTTTAAGTTGGAGCTTTGCCTAGCTACCCACATTATGGATCGCTTCCTTGTCAGGGGAAAGTCGTCAGCCCCTACTTCTTCCTCAGGATGCCCATCAGATCTGGGCAAAGATTTGCCAGAGAGACCAA
>KN890601.1:0-26095 GCA_000934455.1 Apostichopus parvimensis
GTTAGTTATGTTCTATGCACCATTTAAGTCCATCCTATTGAGTTGTTTCACCCATACCTTCTGGAACATAACTCTGTGTTAGTTATGTTCTATGCGCCATGTAAGTCCATGCTATTGTGTTGTTTCACCCATACCTTCTGGAACATAACTCTGTGTTAGTTATGTTCTATGCACCATGTAAGTCCATCCTATTGTGTTGTTTCACCCATACCTTACATAACTGTGTTAGTTATGTTCTATGCACCATGTAAGTCCATGCTATTGTGTTGTTTCACCCATACCTTCTGGAACATAACTCTGTGTTAGTTATGTTCTATGCACCATGTAAGTCCATGCTATTGTGTTGTTTCACCCATACCTTGTGCAACAGTACTCTGTGTTAGTTATATTCTATGCACTGTGTAATTCCATCCTGTTGCTATATTTTACTTGTACCTTCTAGAACATTACTTTGTTGTAGTCATTTTGTATGCACCATGAAAGACAATCTTGTTTTTTGCCCCCAATTTTATTTATTTTTTTGCTCCTTAAAATATGGAGAATTTTAGTTACACTTCACAGGGTGTGGTCAACACTGCCTCATGTTCATCTTCATTACACAGTGTGTTTATTGTTTATTTGTTTTTACACAGTATGTTTATAATTGTTAAATGTTGTTTACTGCAGGGTGTGGTCACTGTAAAAAGATGAAGCCGGAATACGCAGACGCAGCTGAACAACTTAAAGAGGAAGGAGTGAGTATAAAATGTCATCTGGGGGAATCCTTCATATTTGAAAACAAATGATGCCTTAACAGTAACAATCTTTTCTATGGTTATATGCCTGTCTATTTTTGTTTCATTTTTCTTTTACCTATGAGTGGGAAAAAAAACAAAACATGTGTGCACCTTTGTTAGTTTATTGATTGGTAAACTGGTACACCATTCGAATAAGGGAAATACGTTGAAATACAAATTAGCAATGGATGATTTATAACGTTGAGTTATTCCTTTATATATGTACCTGCACTATTTCTTCTAATCCATTAAATTCTTGTTTTTGTCTCAGCTTCCCGGTGTCTTGGCAGCGGTTGATGCTACCAAAGCCCCAGGCGTGGCCGGCAGGTTTGACGTTAAAGGCTACCCAACAGTAAAATATTTCAAGTAAGCAATCAATCATGTTTATTTTGCATGATAGTTGTCAAGTACAATGTGTTCGAATGTCTTTTTTTATGCAATACTCAAATGGTAGAAAACTAATATCATCCTCCCCCCACCCCCCCCACCCCATCACCTCCATTCCCTTTCTACCAATACCCTCCCCTGTCTCAATAATATTAAACTCATATTCGAAAACAGTATTCGAGACAAAAGCCAAAAACAGTTTTCCCATTTTTGGTTTACAAGCTTGCTTAGAAGTCCGCCTATGATTTACAACATGCCGGTGTCCTTTTCTGCCTCAGAGCATGTTGTAACATGGCAAAAGTAAACATTATACCATTGTTGTTTCCCCTACCAAGGCAAAGCCAACGATTACTTGCTTTTTGCAAAGAAATGTTAAGTATTTTCTGATTTGTTGTGAGGATATTGTCACAGGGAGAAAGTCAACATGTGGTTATCGTTGTTTCATCGTACAGAGACGGAGAGCTCGCTTGGGATGTCAACGAGAGGACTGCGGATAAAATTATGGAACACATGAGAGAGTGAGTGTTTTGAAAAGTATTATGTTATTTTGCTCCTTTTTAAACCTGCTGAATGATTGACATACTTTGTATGTTGCCTGGTTATCTAAAGTAGCTGTGAGCTTGTTTATATCTTAGGTATATTTTTGAGTACTTTTGAGTAAATTTATTCTCAAAAGATTGAACAGCATCATCAGTTCACTTCTTGCCAGGGGCTCTGATTTTTCTCTCAAATAATTAAGTGCCTCGTTGCCATAGTAATGATGCTAATAAAATCTCTTTTCGGTCCCAAAAGGCACAATAATAAGGGCACTAAACTCGTTAAATGATGACACTATGATGTTTTGTCTAGATTTTCATTATGTAAATTAAAATAATTCTAGACCGTGTAAAAGTGTTGAAATGGTTTGGCTACGAAAAAGAAATAAACTTAATCCTCGAGATGCAATAAACTGATTTCATTGACTTTAAGCACTTTGGAATAGCTAGTAATGGAATAGCTTTGTAGCATATTGTGTGTTCAAGTTGTTACATTACTTGGGATCAGTACATGACAAACATGCTTTCAATTCATTTCCAGAAGATTATGTGGATATTGGAACCAATTTCAAACCTTAGCAGAATCATTTGTACCGTTCAAAGTTTTATGTTGAGTAAGGTCTACTAAATGTTTACCATTTGTTATGCGTTTTGTTTTGTCAGCCCCCAAGAGCCTCCCCCACCCCCTCCCCCAGAGGCAGACTGGAGTGATGAAGAAACAGAGGTGAACATTCTGAGCAGTGACAAATTTAAACCTTTCACAAAGAAGAAAAAACACAGTTTGATCATGTTTTATGCACCTTGTAAGTACTATTTTTTAATTTTTTTTAATTTTTTTATTTTTATCAGTTTACTGTGAGAATGTTGGTAATACTGAGGCCAATATTAAGTTGCGATATTTTTTCTCAAAAAGTGTTAAAATGAGATATCACAATAGTTACTTCATAAGGTAATAATGCAAACCTTTATGACCATTTTGATTGAAATTTATGTCTGGTTTAAACTGTGGTGTAAAAATGTATCTAAACCCTCAATTTTTAAGTAGGTAAATTTCCATGTCATCCAATTCTCTCTGTTAAGTTGATGGTGTAAATTTTGTGGAATAAGTGACCACTTTGTACAAATATTTTCTCTACCTTTCTTCTGGAGCTCTCCTCCCCTATTCCCCTCATACTTTTGTTCCAACTTTCTTTCCATCTTGTTGCCTACCTTGTTAAATGAATAAAGAAGTAACACTATCAAATATAGCTAAAATGTTTAATTACAACAGTTGCTCTTAGTTTTGTCATGACAGTATTAAAAATTCTGCAGAAATTTGTTGAATTTCTGGCTTTTTAATGACTTATTAATTCAGTGTCTTTCTTCCTTTGTCTGAAGGGTGTGGTCATTGCAAGAAAGCCAAGCCCGAGTTTTCAGCGGCAGCTGAGGAGTTGAAAGACGAACTCAAGGTAAGCCCAAACAATAATGTATCAAGCAGCTTTGTGAATTTTATTTTTTTCAGATATTTTCTTGTCCTGTATAAACCAGAAAATAATGTTGCGATCCATTGTTTGGCTGGCAATACCAAATCCACTTTGTTGATCTTATCTTTATATAAATTTATGTGTGTCTGCATGTGTGTCTGTGTCTGTGTGTGACTGAAGAATTGAACAATGAAATCCAAGTCCTTAGATGTCATTTGAAAAGAATTACAACATCCTCAGAAGAATGCTATTGTTGTTACCAGTGGGGTATGTTGATCCAAACAATGGAAAAAACAATGGTGTCCTCAGTTTGAATGTGAAACACACTTGTGTGTGAAGTTGCTGTGGTTCATATAAATGATTTCATTTTTATTTTTATTTTTGTGCTGTTGTCCAGTTGCTTCTTATTCTCATATCCATGGGAACAAAATGAAAAGAAAGAAAACCCTTTTCTTCAGTTTTTTCTCATAACATAGTCAATGTGCTAATGATGTTACTCATGAGTTGAAATAATAGGGTTATCTGGAAATGGTCATGAAAATTATTTCTTGGAAAATTTGTAAAACTATGGAGACCATTTTTTAGTTCATATTTAAGTATTTTTTCTGAACTTTCACAGGCAGCTTTTGTGGCAATGGACTGTACCATCGATACAAACAGACCCATCTGTGAGAGCTATGAGGTGACGGGATTCCCCACCCTCAAGTATCTCAACTACGGGAAAAACCCGGAACCTTACTCTGGAGGACGGGAATCGGCCGACTTCATCCGGTTCATGCAACAGAAGATAGATCCTAGCTCGGTGGTCCCCACCCCTCCCCCACCCCCAGAGGAAGACTTTTGGTTGACTTTAGACGGAGGAGAGAACGTCCAACAACCCGGAAGCGACTTTGACGCATTCGTCGCTGACAAAGAGGCTGTACTGGTTATGTTCTATGCACCCTGTTAGTATCATTCAATTATATTTTCAAATTAAAAACTCTTGTGATTTCTAATGACTGTTAGGTCTGACATAGCTCTCACTTAAAGCATGTACAGGAAATTGTGTTAAGTTAAGAATATCGGTATATTCTTTGGTCCTGTAAAAGCATTATTTTGAGGTGAAATGGAAAGGAAGAAAACATGACATTTTCCTTTTCTATAAAAGTATGATTAATGTTATACTTAAATCCACTTGCATCAATTCCTTTGGAAGAAATCCATTTGCCATAAAGTTTGTCCCCAGATTCTTATTTTTTTTATTTGTTGAAATTTTTTAACTAATTCAAATAATGCCAATGCTTCGCAAGAATTTCTTTTAACCATCTGGTAATTGTTTGCTAGTTTGTAGGTGGATCGGCAAGTTCTATAACAGTGTCTGTGACTTTTATTTCTGTTTGTTGCAGGGTGTGGACACTGCAAGATGATGAAGCCAGCATTCTCAGAAGCTGCGACCAAAGCCAAGGAGTTGGGGGTAGGCAGAGAATTTTATAGCTCGGAAGGGGTGGAGGAGCAGTGTGGCATATATATGTGGCCCTGTACAGTGATTTATAGACAAAATCAAATGGAGAGTCGTTGTTCCGAGATGCATAATCTTGAATTTTTTCTAGAAAATTTTTGCTTCAAGTACAAAATTATGTTTACAGGCATACTTTACAGTACATATAACGGATATATGTTTAAAATTTGGAATACAAAATGAACAAATCTTTGATATATATATATTGACCAGCATGGGATACTTTTCATATTGTTGCCAAGTGGGTCAATGGGTAATTAAATCTGGCATCTTTCTAGCCTATTTGATATCTTTCTTTTTAGCTCAATTCTCGTTTTCATAGCATATTTTAGCATTTAGAACCGATAATGATGTCTCTGAATTCAGTGGAATGGATACAGAAGTTAGAAGTTGTTACCAGAATGAATTCTGTTGTAAAGGTTGAAGTAACTTTATGACAGTTATATCAGTTTGTATATGTAAAGTCAAATATCTTTACTATAAGAAACACTGCAGCAACTTCTTAATTTTGCAACAATTTTTATCTTAATCGTTTAGTTGAATGGAGCGTTTGCTGCCGTGGATGCTACAGTTCACCCAGAAGTCTCTGGCAAATTTGGTGTTAAGGGTTTCCCAACACTCAAACTATTTCAGTAAGTACAATTGAACTTCTTCGAATTCCTTTCCGGTGACACCTAAAGATGGGCTCAAATCTTCTTTCTAGGTACTACAATTCTCTTTGTTACCAACCAAATTCTGCCTGTACCTTGGTTAAACTTGTTTGAAAGTTTGATACTAGCAGAATCTTAAAATTATCAAATTTTTATCCAACTATGTATTGTTTTCCCATCTAGATATTTATGTCTGTTTCCCCCCCCCCCCCTATAGCCCCAAATAATGTTATGTTGATAATGCATTGGGCAGTTATAGTATGTTGGTGTTAACAGCCAGTAATAGAGATGTTTTTTATACCATGAACTTTACCATTTCTATGAATATTCATGTCCCATTCATATGTTTCATGTCATTATTTTGAGTTTTAATGTCCATGCATCCTGATTTCTGGAACCCTCTTTCTTTCTTTCTTTTTTAAAGTGAATTGAATCCTAAAATGTCTTAGTATCATTTTTCAGTTGATTATGAAATGTCTCCTGAACTTTGACAATTCTATGAATATGCATCAATGATATTTGTGATTTTTTTTTTTCTTTGTCAATTTTGAGGTCTTATTAATTTTCAGTTTCTCATTGTTTAGTATTATGAAGTGATCATTAAAGTGTTAGAAAACTTTTAGTGATATTATTATGATCATTATCTGATTTTTAAATGATATTTGCAGGAATGGACAACTCTCATCTGATTATGAAGGTGATCGAAGCACTGAGGATATGTTGGCCTTTATACAAAAGTAAGAAATATATCTTTCCTGTAGTGTTTCTCTCTTATACATCATATGAAGGGGCTGGTATTATTGGGCAAAATTCAATTTGAACTATGATGCCCACCACAATTTATTTATCAATTGAACATAAGGATTTACAATTACTTTACTGTTGCTATTGATATTAAGAAGGTTTTTTTTTTTTTTTTTTTTTTTGTCAAGATGCTTTCTGGAATGGTGGAAAAGTGTGCCTGCAGGGGCTTAAAATATTGTGACTTTTGTTTTTTATTGTTCCAAAATGGGTTATTACACTGTTGCAAGTGTCTTGTCTCAAAACTGTAGTAAATCCGTAGCAAACAGTTTCAGGGCTTACACATTTAGGTCATAGCCACCTTTCGAGGAAGGACTTGAAGGACTCCTTGAATCACCAAGAAATCTTTACCTCCCTGATCTTATAAAATGCTTTCAAAGTTACATCTGTACAGTTATTTTAATTCAGTGTTTAAGATAATCAAGCAGTCAGTTGTGTTTGTTATGTATGACAGCATCCTGCCATGCAAAAGTGCACCTGTGCTGTTTGGATTGTGTTGTATTGTATTGTTTTGTATTGTATTGTATTGTGGTGTATTGTTTTGTATTGAATTGTATTGTATTGAATTATATTGTATTGTATTGCATTGCATTGTTTTGTGTTGTATTGTGTTGTACTGTATTGTATTGAATTGTTTTGTATTTTATTGTATTGTATTGTATTGACTATTATGTGGAAATGTTACAGTTGAAGTACAACAGCTGTTTTTAACAAAGAACTACACGGTTGTCAAAGGGCAGTTGGCAGTTAAATGCATCAACCTATTAGAAGTATATAGTCTGGTTTGCAAATAACTGCAAAACTTAGAAGTAGCATTTTGTTTTGACTTTTTCCCGCCCAATTTTGATCCTTTTGTTTTCTTCTGTGTAGTCCCAATCGAGAAGTTCCTAAACCACCGGTAGAGGCCAAATGGAGCGACGAACCCAGCTCCGTCAATCACCTGACCGGGGATACCTTTAGCGCTTTCATTACGGAGAATAAAAATGTTCTAACCATGTTTTATGCTCCATGGTGCGGACATTGTAAAAAGGCCAAGCCGCATTTTACGGCGGCCGCCGAAAAACTGAAAGATAATGCCGACAGTAGTTTAGCAGCCGTTGACTGCACAGAAGTTAAAGGTGAGATCCCATCATCTCAAAATGGTCATATCGTTACATTCCGTTGATTGCTATTGATAGGCGTAGGGGAGCTATCAAAACATTGAGGGGGTGGGGAATGGTAGCTTGTAGGTGGTAGGGGAGTCTTCAACCCCAAAAAATTACTCTCAGGACTTGTAGGAAAGTTGTTGTTTGGTGGCTGTTGTCAATAATGTTTCACGTGAGGTGATGACGTAAGAGGGGGGGGGGTTCGGCAGGTCTTATTGGGAGGGGGGAGGCATCGCAACTTCAAACTAGATGAGCTTACCAATGCCTTCATTTCATATGTCCATTTCAGACTACAGTACAGTGATGATAAAATAATTATACAGCATATAAGACATGAACTTTATTCTTTCTCATGTTTTCCTTTTCTTGCCATTTTTTGTCCCAACAGATATTTGCCAAAAATATGGCGTCTCTGGCTACCCAACATTTAAACTCTTCCAGAACGGTGAACTCGGGGAGCCATTTACCAGCGGAAGAGACGAGGCGGGTTTCGTGAATTTTATGTCCACCCTTAGTCCATCTTCAAGACAAGCGGGTGAACTTTAACGTCAGGAGAAATGTATTCCTTTAAGTAATTAGAAAGATCGGTCTGTGGGGAAACTAGGTTGCCTTAATTTATATTCTGTTCAGTAGGAAAACTATGATAAGGTGTGTTTCAAGGATCATTTTATGTTTTATTATGGTTGATTCTGGGAAGGGGTGAGCGATTTTTGTTTTTGTTTTTAAATCTTAAATGAACGTTAGATTTCTTTGTCAATGATTCAGAAACTTTTGAAAATGTGGTCTATTTTTCTCTGGCTCTCTCTCTATTACTTTCTCTGTTTTGACAAGAAACTGTATGATTAATTGTATTTATTTATCGAAAGATATTTATGATCCTTTGTGACATCAAGGTATAGTAATTAAGTCTCATAGATTAGGTTTTGAATCAAAACTGTAGGCAATGAAATGGGAATTGATACTAAAGTAGGCAACAAAATGGGAATTGATGCTAAAAGTATTATATTTTATTTGAAATCTTGGCTTAAGTTCCACGTAATGTCGCTCACCAATGGGTCCATGTCCATTCTGGTCTTGTTGCTCGCAACATTTTGTTTTTAAAATCACTTCTCTATTATTGATGATGATGATGATTTTTCACCACCATCATATTCAGAAATATTGTCTTCCAATCAAAGGTCACAACGTACCCGTAATTAATATAAACCTTGCAAAGTAAAGTCTTCTTGATGAATTATGTTGGGGGGAACTCGTCCATCACGCAGGGGTCGCCCGAAGGTCAGTCTCAATTTTCTAAACGATCGTCACAGGGCACTTTGATATTCTGAAGTTTATTTTCCCCAAAGATATTTGGAGGAACAAGGTCTCCTTTGACCGGCACTGCTTCCCTTTAAAGCAGCAAATGTTGCGTGTCATTTTAGCCCACGGTTCAATGTACAGATGCAACAAGTCATTTCTGTAAAGTAAGTATTGTGGCTTAGACTTTATGGTGTAATTACACAGGAGATAAAATAGTTCCGTACACATAAACAGGCTGCATATTGATCATGATGTGGATTACTGGCACTGAATACTTAACATCTATTTTGACATTAAACAAACTAGTGCTTGAATTGTCTCCTCTCAGGGTTACCAATTCAGATGTTTCCTTTTATTGGTTTAAATTAAAGTTTTTGTTCATATTTACAAATGGAATGGACTTGCAAGTAGTTTGGGCTAATCATGTTTTTCAAATTTTATTGATTTTATTGATTGTTTTTTCTTCTTTTTTGGTGGCTTCAATAACATATTCTTTAGCATATTGGGCACCAAAGCATAATTAACACTTTCATTTTACCTTCATCTTTTGAGGCAATTTTGACAAAACTATGACCCCTATTCGTTGAACTTTTCTGCGGTAACTCAGCACATGGATCTGTTGTGTGGCTAAGTATAAGTCCTTTGCAGCTTCAAATGTGGGCCCAACATCCAAATTTCACTCAAATATCTTTATAGATACAGCTCTCTATGCTTTGAATGACAACCTTCGGTTGAACCGAGTATTGGAAATGGGAAAGCAAATAGTATGGAATGACTTTTGTGATTAAAAGAGTTGACGACAATAGTTGACAAAAGAAAGGACAATGGTACAGAGGGTGTAACAGACGTTGTTCAGTGCTTTCATCAGGTGTATAGCTAGACTCCTTTATTTAAGGGGGGGGGCAGGGGCAAAAGCTTTTCAGGTTGGGCAGTCAGCAGAAACTAGTTTCTCAAACAAAAAAATTCTTACTCTTTGTTGAGAGTAGTCAAACAAACAATTGGGGGCCTCCCCCTCCTCCCTCGCCAATGGTTTTTCATTAAAATTATTGATAATCTTCAGTATTGAAAGAATAGTTATGATGGACTTCATCAACTGGTAAACATAGATACAGTATTAAGCTGTATTAATTATTAAGTGTGATTATGGGAAGTAAATCATGCACTGAGATAAGAGAATAATTTGTCATAGGTTTTGTGTGTATGCTTACCTAATAACATTTACAGTGTAAGCAGAGACAATAGGCCACTCATTTAACGGATCTTTCATTTTCAAGTATGTAGCCTACTCTCTGTGAAAGTCAATGTTCTTCAAAAAGAAATCTACATTCCAAGAAGAGGAAACACAGATTATGTAGTCGCAGAGGAAGGAGGATATATGATGAATTATATTTTATCTTCTTACAAAAGATGTTTAATACAATGTGTAATTCTGCTTTCTATATCGTGTTGTTGTCATGTCAATAATTTAGGTAGAAGTTAGCAGTCACTAACAGCACACCCAAACAAACATAGTGTTCTTAAGAATAGAGGGCAGAAACCCTGAATAACAACTACTTGTAATAATCAAAAGGTAATATATGTCATAATACAACAATATCAAAAGCTGCAGCTATATGTCCTATGCAGCCTGGCTGCATGCTGCTGCAGCGCCCTCTTCTTCTAGGCCCCTAGTCTCACCATAATACCATGACCGTTGTCAGCCTGAGATGTGATACTATTCTGGAGCATTTTAGATAAATGTCAGTGACAATGGCAAAACTTATCAGTATTTTTCAAGCCTTAGTCAAATCAGTGAGGTGTGATGTTTATTTTGCAATAAGATGGCACTACACCGATACGATTTAATGTGACTTTTAATGTGACTGTTCATGTGACTGTTAATGTGACTGTTAATGTGACTGTTAAAGTCTGTTTTAAGAGGTTTAAAAAGCTATAACGCTTATCAGGGATGTTATGTCATTCTTCATCATGACAGTCAATAATTAGGTATAGTCTTAATTTATAAGGGTAACCTTTTCATCGTGTTAGTCAATAAAGCCTAGCCTTAGTTCGTAGCTGTGATTTAACATGTTAGTTTATAAGGCCTAGTCTTGAATCATGGCTGTTAATACTTGATCCCAGTCTGTATTTAGAAATCAACCTGCCAAAGTAACTCTGGTAACTGTAGTAAACCTGTGTTACAATCTTTTTGATGGGCTACTGCTCAATGGGTCATAATGTTTTAAATATGATAACAATGAAAGAATGAAAATTTAGCTTGAATCATATATATTCAACTATGCATATTCAGAAGGAATCTCGATGGCTGAAGTGCGCATGAGTTTTTGTGCAGAGAGTTTGTACAATATGCGTAAAGGTAATTTAAATACTTGTAAAATTTTGGGCTGGTTTCCATGGTAACTATATTTTTGTATGCAAGAAATACTGCAAATGATGAGATGTCCTAAAATTCTGTTGAACTTTTTTCCTTTTACAATTTCCCTCCCGCATATTGATGATTAAATTTTATTCATTATCCATTCTTATACTCTTTTCTATTTATATGATGCATTTTACATTGACAAGTGTATACTGGTTAGTGTTACCTTGAATGGTAAAAGGTCAAAATCATGTTGCTTCACTGGTGAATGGGTTTATGAAATAAACATCTTTCGACAACAATCATATGAAATAAAAATCTTTCTACTCAATCATTTAGTAGTGTTCTTTTTTTTTCGGTGATATTTAAAACCTTATATACATATCATATATAACTGGCCTAGAAGATTGTTAGCCAACAAGTAGATAAGCCCATATATAGCCAATGTGTGTGGAAAGGTGAAGGGCATGTATGATATGCAAAATGTCAGGTTATTTTGGAGTTTTTTGGAAGCCCAGGTTATTTTGGAAGCCCATTTCAGAGGGGAAACATTCCCTACCCCACCTAATAGCTTGTCAGAACTCCCACAACACCCCAGATGTTAGGTTATTTTGCTTCACAGCAGACCTGTCAACCTGTTTGACCCCAAAATAGGGAGAATAACATTTTTCAGGGCCAAAATATAGGGAGAACAAGGGGAAAATAGGGAGGTTGGTAGTTTTCAACTGAAATGATATAAATACTCCTTAATAAGCAGTCTACTTATGCAATACAGTGAGAGAATCATCCAATCAGTGTTTCTTGTTGTAGTTCACAGCAGCTCGCTTCGCTTTCTACAGGGTTTCTTTAGTAGGCTTCCATTTGAAACAGGGAACAGTGGACTCCGGGTACTGTGACTTCATGGCTAGTATGCTAGATAGAGTCCCATCAAGCTTGAGACTTGCCCGTCTGTGCGAACTACACTGAATAGCCTTTCCTGTTCAGCGTTACTGTGGGGAATTACTAATAATTTGTAAGCATAGGACTAACTGTTGGCTATTTTCAGAAATGTCGCAAGTGATGAAACATTAAAAAACCGGGAGAATAGAATATGAAACCGGGAGATTCGGGTAAAAACCGGGAGCAGTCTCCCGGTAAAGCCGGGAGAGTTGACGGGTCTGCCAGTCACCATACATTCTACCACCCGCCAGATTCCATCACTCTCTATGATAGTAAATTGGCAGACATAGGGCAATATGAGGTTACTGCACATAGACTTAAAAAAAAAGGGAATTTCAAACGAGAGGATGGAAAAGGGGAGTGGCATAGCTGTGGAATATTTAGGCCATAATTAAGATTTATAATTAAATTTCAGACGGGTGGTTTGTATGTGTGTGTTTGAAGGGGAGGGGGGGGGGGAACCTCACAATATTTTCCACGCTACGACCGTCGAGTTCTGATTCGCGTTTAGTCGAGCAATGTGCAAAATTGTGTATATTGAAACTTTTCTTCAATTGAACCAGGTTTTAAAAGTAATCAATTACTCTCGATATTCCCTCCACGTTCTCCACTCCATGCCCCTCCGTCCTTATTAGGCCATCGTAACTAGTACTATAAATGCAATCACCGGATGAACACGTAAAGTTGATACATTTGCTATAGCGCCCTCACTTATAGGGTGATTATCCAAATCTCCGACAAGGAAGAGGAAAGTAAGCTAGGCTTGGTCAGTTTAGTTAAATTGTGTATGTAACTTACATTGAACAGGAATTTTACGTTAGTACAGTGTAAGATTTTCCGTCGAAGTTGGTGTCAGACTTTCTACAGTTTTGGAGTACAAAGCAAACAGAAATCATAGGCTGTCATCATGATGTCTACATTGGAAGACCTTTTGGTCAATGAAATTCCAACTGGAAGACAGGCCTTAATTGATTCACATAATAATCTTCCTCAGGTCGCCAGTTACTGTGAAGAAAACTATGAGAAGGTAACGTAACAGTTAGGCCTAGTCTAGGGGCCTAGGCTAAGTCTAGTAAAGTAAGCTATCTCAGAATAGGCTATGCCTAGCCTAGCTATTTATAACATAGTTCCGCCACCACAACAGTTTGATTAGGACTAAGTAAAGCCCCACAGTTATACCCATAAATCAGTAAACAGAGACATCCTTTACTCAAAGCGAAGCCACTGTGTTGGGTGTGTCAATCCAATTGTTATTGTGTGTATTATTAATTAGTCTTATTATTACTTGAGGTGTTAAAGTAACAGAGGGAGTAATTTAGAAACTGCAGTTGGAATGCTAGGCAATACATTTGTATAGCAATTCGCCCATTTTGCTATAGTATTTGGTATGCCATGCTAGGTATATTACTCCCTTCTGAGTGTAAGAGCTTACCAAAATGTCATACCTCCCACTTAAAAGTTAATGGATACTGAATTCTCTAATGCTGGTTTTAATTTCCTTTTATTGCAAGTAACCACTTACAAGGTTGACACTTAGATTTGTACCTGTTGTATTGTAACATTAAATTGGTACATGTCTGTGCATCCTCTAGCTCATGCAGTAGGCTACACATTTATACAGTGTCAAGATATTATGCATATCTGCTGCAGATAGATATACAATATAATTATCTCAAACAAACCATGGAAGGTATGCTAAATAAACAGGAATTTGCATTGTTGAGCTATTCTTTTACAGTTGAGGAGTATTTATTTCTTGTACTTTGTGGATTTTGAGTGTTAACTAATGTTGCCATGTAGTGACAAAGACTGAGCGAGGTAGCCATGGTGTTAAATAATGCTCATTCATGTACCAATAAAGAGTTAATTTAATCTGATGATGTTGTTGTTCTTGCAGGCAGCGAACAAGAGACAGGCTTTGGAGGAGACTAAGAACTATGTGACTCAGTCCTTGGCCAGTGTGGCCTATCAAATCAACACCCTAGCAACCAGTATGTTAAATATGTTGGACTTACAAGCAACACAGTTATCCAATATGGAGACAAATATCAACCATATAGCACAGGTAAGATCTCACTTATATACAGATAAAATTCTTTTTCTCTTTTCCATTGCAAATACAATTAAATTAGTAACAATCCTGTTGGCCAAAAGTTTTTTTTATCTTCAAATTGGTGGATTTTAGTTGGTGAATAAAGCCCTGGGTAGCCAATCCTTTGGTATGAATTTGTGTATAACTTGTGCATTGCTCTCTCTGTGCAAGAAGGTTGTACCATACTTTAATTAACACTTGGTGCAATGGTAGGCTATTGTACGGCTCCGGTTCTCAGCACTGGTGATGATCATATGGGTTTCTCGGCTGTGAGTTAGATCATCTATAGTTTCGATGGAATTTTGCATAACCAGGCCAAGCTTAAAGGTATTTCTACATTCATTCACTGGCTGTGTTGAAGTCCTTCATAATAAAATTCCATTCAGATTCTTCCCTTATAACCTGTCAGTATGGTTCATCTTTATCATACTTTCTACCAGTGAACCTTTCAATCGGCAGAGTATATATATTTGAAACAAAAAGTCTTGTTGTAACCACATTCTCTTTACTCATATGGTTGGGTATGTTGATTTTTTTATGCTCGAAAAAAAATGAGCAAGTATGGGGGAGGGGGGATGGAGATGAGGGAGGAGTGATAAAAGAACTGACTGAAAAATTCTTGTCTGGTGCCTTTGAAATATAGCAAAAGAAATTACAAGACCAGACAACCTTACAGTTCCTCCAACAACTGCTCATAGCTCAACATTAACATGTATGGTGTGTCACTGTTATAGCAATGCATGTACATCTCATAGTCATAATTGGTAAACGATGTGAAACCGTATTTGACAGACCATGTTGGAACTGACAACGGCGACAAGATATAATAACTATTAACAGGGCTAGCTCTCCCGTCTATTAGGACTTTTCCGAAATAATTGTCTACTTGTGTTGTTATTTGTTCAATCATTTGCAGACTGTTAGTATTCACAAGGAGAAAGTCGCCCGGCGAGAGATCGGGGTCCTGACGACCAGTAAGAGCTGCCCTCGGACTCACAAGATCGTCGCGCCGAGCAACCAAGAGAAGCAGCAGAAATACAAATCAACTCCAATCGATTACTCCATTCTGGACGACACGGGTCACGGCACCAAGTTAAGTCCGAGTACGAGGCAGCGTGCGCCGAGTAGGCGAACCGACTCCATCGGTAGCACAGGGACCAGCGGGAGCGCCGATTTTCCGGTTTCTATCGGCAGAAATCCTGTGCATGCTGGTATTTTAAACATATTTTCCACTTGAAAATGGTTCTGATCGTTCATACTCTTTTTTTTTTTGCACCTCTTCACATCCCCCGACACTGTCCAAACCCATCCTTACACACTTGTAGACCGTAGGTTGTGGTGCTGGTTCTCATCAGTGTACCTTCATTATGTTCATTTATTTTGTGACATCTGACTGCAAACTTAATCCAAACATTATTTGTCCAGTAATGATTTTAAGAGTTATGAAGTATTCTGATCAATTTTACCAATAGAACTAGTTGTGTTTGCTGTTCATGTTGGTTAGATCCTTACTAGTGTTCAAACGATTAACCTAATCGGAATCGGAATCGGCCCGATTATTGCATAATCGGAACATAATCGGAATCGGTAAAAATTACGTGGAATACCAGTTATGTCATACCGATTATTCAAAAACATATGGAAGGTGAAAATATGATTCAAAAACATGTGGAAGTTGAAAATATCAACTGATGTATTAGGTTTGTTCTTTAACTACGAAATATTAAAATAAAGACACCCTCTAAACATCTTTCACAATGTAATTTCATCAAATTAGGCTGCCAGGGTCGCCGATTTTGCTTCCTTCGTGGTTAGTGACTTAATATTTCTCGGCACAGTAAGCATGGCAGCAATACCAATTCCGCGAATTAACGAATGTGCTGGACAGGGTCGGAAATAAGCGGG
The DNA here is from genome assembly GCA_000934455.1 of Apostichopus parvimensis. Classification (NCBI taxonomy): domain Eukaryota; kingdom Metazoa; phylum Echinodermata; class Holothuroidea; order Aspidochirotida; family Stichopodidae; genus Apostichopus; species Apostichopus parvimensis. The sequence goes on from KN890601.1 coordinate 15,851, forward strand.
GACGACGGGCGATGCGCCCTCGCAAGTGCTAAAAAAGCCCTCCTAAAGCACAATTACGAGTGCGAAAAAGAAAAAAAAATATAAGAAAATCGCCCTCGTTATATCAGGTGTCTGTGTAAAATTAATTGTGACATGCGTTTGCTTTAGCTAGGAATTGCAGTTGCAGCGCGAATCGCGCAAACAGTTCTCACATCCCGCATCAAATTTGAAGCAGTGCGGGAGGGTCGCGCAAAATCACCGGGAAGTTCCCGTGGCATTACGGCCTCCGTCCGAGAAGCATTTTCAGTACCAGCGAAAATAACCTAAAATCCCCACAAATCTCCGACCACATGGTAGCCTTACTTCACACTAAGTCAACTGCATGGAAATCTTACCTTGCCATCTGTTTATTCGCTCTAGTTGTGTCGCAAATAAAAATAAAAATATCCATGGAAAGTGCAATCTTCGACCACATGTTAGCCTAACAACCACACTAAGTCAATGGGAAATGTAGCCTAACCATCGGTTTGCAAAAAAAAAAAAAAATGCGTAGCTTAGTTTACAACTTTAAATTTGCTGGAAATCGGCATTTGTTTGGAAGGTACTGTATGTGCTATGTCTTATAGAGGGAATGTTATATTTTATATTGGAGTAGTTTCTAGTTGTTATTATTTCTTTACATCAATCTGGTATTACATTTTAGAGTAATTTTAAACAAGTTACGATGGTACAATTTGCTTTTCAGTTTGATTGACCTAAGCTTACATTTACTAATTGAACCTGAATGGAGTTAAAAAGGTAACGAATAGGTATGTTTAACTTCAAGTTCGTAACATTTCTATTTGTTCATAAACGGTATAATACTGAAAATAAGTACAAAATAATGTCGGAATGAAGGCAATATGTAATTAAAATTTACACTTTGGTAAAGATTGAAGATGGATGGTTTGTCTGAGATACTTTTTGAGATGGATATTTTGAGTAACTATTCTTAGCCCATTTCAAGCCATTAACAGGTGACATTCACATCGAGGTGGTTAGGCCATTCGCTTAGCACAGTGCTGACTAGGTAGGATGTCATATTTCCGTATTTTGGAAATTCAAAAAAAAAAAACTTTTTTTTTTCTTTCCGAGAAACTCCAGAGGTTATTTGGTACATACAAAAGGATACTTTAGAGCCTTGTATTACAACTAAGCAAAAGGAAACAGGGCAAAATCACAACAATAATTGTTTCTGTCAAACTTTATTGCCGATTTAGTATAAACGGGATATTTCTCATTTTCAAATAATCGGAATCGGAATCGGTACGATTTTGAACAAAAATAATCGGTAATCGGTATTTTCTGTTATGCATAATCGTTTGAACACTAATCCTTACATATGTCAGAAATCAGAAAAACCAAAACCCAATGTTGAAAGGAGGAGTTGAGGAGTTTTGCCAACCAATAGCAGTGTTGAATTTGATACAAGTCAAGTATTTTTTAGCAGACTTGATAACTTGGTAATTCTTTTACACTTTTGCAAACAATTGTAAAATAAAATCTTTACTTCGGACAAAAGTGAAAATATTTGCATTTTATAGCTTGTTACCACAATGGAATAAAAAAATTCAATGGATTTGAAAATGAAGAGGAGCTCTGCAATGGGTGACCTCACAAATGGTGATAGTTTATTTGTGTTACTGCTTTGCAGTAAAACGCACCTAACGAAACTGATTTCCATCTCTGTTCTCTCCACCCTTCCAGGTCATTATGACTCCATGTCCAGGAGGAAACCGATGGGTGCACCCCCGCCAGCGCCTCTCCCACCCGGAGGGTACACCAGTACCAGACACGATTCCCAGACATCCCTTCAAAGTTCGCAGAATTCGCCCCTCCCTCAGAGCAAAGACCGACCCCCTTCCCAGATATCAAACATGGGTGCCCCTCCACCGCCCAGTATGACACCAAACATGGCAGGAATGACTATGTCCAACACCGCTCCACCACCGCCATCTATGACCCAAGACAGCACAAGTAGGTCACGTCCCCATCACACAGGGATGGCTCTTTCAAACTTTTTGTTTTCTTTGATAATTCAAACAGTCATTGCCAATTTTGCAAATGTGGAAATGTCAATGGGAAATTTGAAAGTTACTTGAAAAATTCCTTAGTTACTTCATAGAGGGTGTTATTCTATAGGCAGGCAAAATGTCTTCAATGACTTTTGATTACATAACACTCAAGTTTTCTTCCAGAAATGATGTATGGTCTTTCAAGCATTATTACAACTTTCAACGTATGCTGTGAAATCTTAACAGTGGTTCAATTTGCTAAAAAATATGCTGCTATGTGTACTTGTGTATAATAAAAAAATATATATAAAAAAAATATAAAGATTAGCACTATAATGGAAAGCTCTGCTCGGGAAATTTATCAAAGATCTTTTGACAGACTGATTTCTAACTAACCTAAACTGTAAATTTTTTTATGTTATTTTTTATTATTTGGTGTTGATCAGCAGGCCTGTCAAAAGATTCTGCCTGTGCAATATTTAAATCTGTAAAGTTTTGCTGGAAGTTACGTTCACAGAGATCAAATTTGCTAAATTGTTATGTAGCTATCAAGTTTGTTAGTACTTAGTCAATGGAATTCTTTATCCTTCCAGAACACCAGTGGATTGAATAATGGACAAATGTTACATCTTTCAAATTCATTTGTGTTTTGTCTCGAGGAAAGATACCCATTAGTTCTTTGACCAAGTATACCTGCGGTTTGAACATAGCTCATTATTGTCGCCATAGAAACTAAATCCCGTTATTCCTGGTGTCCCATATCCTGCAATCTATATGCAATTTTTTTAAATCTTGCAATATTCAGAGAAATTATGGCAAAGTCTGAAAATCAGATGTCCAAACTCACTGACAGTGGTATCCATATATATTTGCTGGCTAATTAGCCGAAAAATTATATATAAAATTATAATATAAAAATATATATTTATTGACAATAAAACTTCACTCCATTGTCTGTAATTTGACCATAACTTCAAGAATCATGGTCCATGACTGGTAGGTAAGACATGTATTCTGAGATGAGAGGACACAGCCGTACATCCATGCTCCCTAGATTTGCATATTCATAGAAATACCAGCCAAGTATGTCATTAATTTTAAGTACCGATGCTTAGCTCCCTTGGCCAGTGTTACCATTTTTTTTGTTTTTTTTCCAAAATGAAAAGAAGTGATATTAAAGTCCTGATAGCGAGATTTTAACAGATATGATAATATTAACACTAACCTTCAGAAGCATTTCACGCTGTCCATCTCTTTCTATCGTTTTCATAATTTTTTTTCTTCATTGTAATATTTGAAAAAAAAAATTAAATCTCTTATAGATGACGAATATGGTATGAATGCATCTATTAGGCAAGCCTCCATACCATGGACGCCCGCATTTTTGCGTGGTTCATTGGGTAAGACTCGAGCCTGATTTACTCCAGCACGATTTCTGAATCACTGTCATCATACAAATTGGTTTTTTGGGTTTTATGTATTTAAGGAACTAGAAAACTGGTGCTGGGTGTAGTTTGCATGTTAGATGTTATTTATCTTATCATTAGGGAAAAAAATCTTAGCTTCTTCCTGTCCCCCCACAGCCTCTCCCTTCCTTCCGCCCTTCCTCTCTCTATAGCTGTCTGTGTGTCTGTCTGTCTTTATCTGTACCTCAACAAACATACCTCATTTTTCTACATAATTTGAAATGCACTCTTGAGGTTGGGTTATTTTGTGTTTTTTTTTCTTTTTTTTCTAGCAGTTATTTTCATTCTTAACAGAATTGATCTAACTTGCTGCCAGTAGAGACATTACAATCATAAAACCTGGAAAATTATTGAAGTTATCCAAATTTAACTGACCTCATCAACCTTAAAAAAAAAGGGAATAATTTTTTGTCTGTTGGATGTGTATTCCAGAAGATATTTGTATGCATCCCACTTCTCCCCCCTCCCCCCCCCCAAACCATATTCATCTTGTTTATGTTAAGTGTAGTCATTAACGTGCATGGCAGGGCAAACGAAAATTCTGATTTTGCTCGGTGTAACCCTTAGTTTGACATTTGTTAGTTTTCCTGTGATAAGTACAAGTCATATAGTAATGTGAGGGGGTGGGTGGGTACATATCCTGTTTTCTCATTTGTCAGTTCATCTGCATCTGTCCGAACAGATAGTATACCAACTCCCCTAATTAAACGTTGCTGTCAGAAGGCTTACCAACCATTCCCCCTAGCCATCCTCCTCACCCCTCTACTGTCCTGTCCTGTCCCCTGAGGGACTTGGAGCGGGTGCCATTTTATTTGTTTTTGCAGATTTCAGAAGCAGACTATTGATAGAGTTGCTATTGCTTACATTGCCATGGAAACATTAATAGAACATGCATGGACAGAAATCATAATTCATACATAGTAAAACAATTGTGCAGCTTCTAACAAAACGCTGTTTAAACAGACTCGCCTCTAACGAGGGATTAAAGAAAGATCCCGACTAGATAGAATTTTTGTTTGTAGATTTAACCTTTAGAATCTAAGTTTAATATCAAAGGCATACTGACCATGCATTGTAAAGTGAAATGCTATTGCCAGATTCTTAAAGGTAAATATAATGGCAAAGGAAATTTAAAAATTTAAAATATCATATTTCTGTTGCTGGTTCCTTTTTTTTTTTGGTGGGGGGGAGGGGAAGGGGGGATTTATTTTTTTGCTCATGGAATCCTTCAGTTGGGTCATTCTTTTCCTTATTTTAAAATCTTCATATTTTGCTTTTGTTTAAAGTAATTGTCAAATATTAAGCATGTTTTTTTTGTAAAAATCCTTCATATATATATGACAGGAAAGGATATGTTGAATGTGTTAGTTGGAAGAGCTTGATCATGCATATGCATAAGTGAAAAAGTGACCATATCTGTTTTATCTACAACAGTCTTTTATCTAAAATCATATCTTATATCTCAAACAGTCTTATATGTTTTTGTATGGTGCTCTCAATTATCTCTGGTAATGTGTCTGTCTCTATTGTAGTTTCCCCATTGTAATTGTTTTCATGTTGGTGGCTCTTTGTATTTTTTGGGGTGAGGGGAGGGGGTGGGAGGAGGATTAATTATTGGTATTGGTATGATGGTATGATCCATTGGTTACCTCAGCCTCTCATCGTATTGATAATTAAAATCATGAAATCACCAATCATCAATTTTTGTCATTGGCATTTGCTCTAAAAATTGGAAAGCATTCATCTTTTTATTTAACTTTTTGGTATTATATGAGGAAGGTCTTGGAATTTTTCGGGTTTTCAGAAGCATTGTATAAAGCATGAGTCATCAAAGCCCAGGAGCTCATAAAATATCCAAATGATTTTTCCAAACTGAGGATAATCTTCCAAAAGGTCTTGGATGAATTGATTTTATTTTATTTTTAAAGAGTGAAGTCCATGTTGCTATTATTAGTGAATGAAGCTGATTTGCTCAGACCTTGCTCTGATGCTGCCTAAACCTAATCACTGAGCAAAATGTTAAGTTTTGATGGTTTTGTCTTTGGAATGACATTTAGCAGCAGAAGGACAGCTGGTTTTGTTTTCAATGTGACCTCTCTGCTGTCGTGGGTATATTTGAACACAAACATTGTTGAGCTGTGGTAAGTTTTACTACATATGTGTAATATCTCAAGGAATCTCTGGAAAAAAGAGAAAAGTGGTTAGCTTTAACCTATAACACTTTGATAGCAGATATACCTACTTTTGGGTATAGCATTTGTCATAACGTTTTATTTTTATCATTTGCAAAGTGAAAGTTCAACTGTTAGCCTTAGCCATAGATAACAATTTGATAGCAGCTATACCTAATTTTGGGTATAACACTTGGTTATAACTTTAAATGTTTATCAAGCGATTTACACCGATAACTCCATCATTTTGGACAGAAATCCCCTCTAGATTTCAAAGAAAATGATATACTTGAGATTTGAGTGCTCATCGAGTCAGTTTAGTGTGGAAGTACTTCAGTGTAATTCAGGTCATTTTAGTTAAGGAATCTCAAGTAGCAGAACATGAGAAAACTGAAACTCATTATTTCCATCATTTGTGTATCTCCAGAGTGTAACATAGACTTTCTTTGCCTTATTGAACACACAAAAACAATATGGAATGACTGTTATTAGTTTCTCACGAATTTTCATTTTAATAATTACTCTAAAATGTCTTGATCAGTTTTCCTTCCAATCTATCGGTTCTGATCTTTCTGCCATTTTTTTTTTTTTTTTTAATATTTTTTTTTGTGCCTTCTTCCACTGGCTCACCTATCACAGATACTAACATTTTTGATACAGATTCTGCATCAAGTTTTGGTCATATTTTTTTTTAATTTAAATTTTTGGTATTATGACAATTTTTTTTTTGTGTTTCAAGGTTGCATGTGGTTAATACTAACATAAGCCCCATTGTCTCCTCTTTAAAAGGTCCAATGCCTCATATGGGTGCACCACCTCCCCCTACACCACCACCTGCACAGCAATTTGTGGAGACACCACCACCACCCGCTGCAGACGAGCCCCCTCCCCCAGCACAGAGCCCCTTCTCCTCCCAGCTGAACCAGGCGCTGACAATGAGAGGAGGCGCAGGGGACGTAGGTAGCCCTGATTCACAAGTAGAACTACCCCCTCCTCCAGTCGATTATGAGCAGGAAGGTAAGTAAACCAAGGACTGGATTTGCTGACCATTTATGAAGATATGTAGCCAGCTATAATGCCTGTCATCCCAAGAGGCTAAAAATAGAGCTTGCAGTGTGAGCTGGGTCTTTGTGGTGGGGGTGTTGATAAACTACATCGGATAAGATAATGCAAAATGGAAATGAGGATAATGTAGTACCAGTTCACTGACCGACATACAGATAGTACAAGTGGTTCTTCAGGAGGTGTGTGTGTGTGTGGGAGGGGGGGTGGATGGAAGTGGAGGGAGGGTTACATTAGGGGACCTACCTGAAGGGACCTTATGTATTTAAGCCTTAATACAATGAGATGTTGGTGAAGTGAGGTGTTGCTGTGTTGTCGGTGAGTGATGTGGTGTCGGTGATGTGATGTCAGTGATGTGATGTCGGTGAGTGAGATGTCGGTGAAGTTACGGATGAGATGGGTGCTGCCCTCTGTCTGATGTCACTGCTGTGTTGACAAATCCTTCCACATTCTTGACGAAACACCTAAAGTCATATCTTGAATTTTTATAAGGAAACATATTTCAATCATTTTGCCTTAAGGTAGTTCAGTCTCCTTAAAATGAGTTACCTATACCGTACACAAAAGTTACAATTGACATTGCCTCTCCTCTCAGTCATGTGTTTTGTTTTGATTTAAACAGATTTCATGGCTCCACCTCCGCCTGTGGATGACACCATGCCTCCCCCACCTGAATTCCTACAGACCGATGAACCCTCCTGGGTTCCTGGTAGTTACGTTGAAAAAGGTAAGTTTTGTAAAAAAGTCCCTGTTTTGCTCTCCTTTATAAATAATACAAAGCAAACACTAAATTCAGAGGGCCCAACTTACCGTATCTCTTTCAGTACATTCTGGTTCCCTATGTACAGTCAAATGATTATGTACAATTTTGTGCAGCTGCTTATAGCCACGTTGCGAAACAATGAGCAAATTAACCGTGTAAGTCTTTAACATGACATAAACTTGACACAAAAAATTACATTCAGTTTCCTACATTTTTCTGTTTAATTTGTGATTTTCAAAATTCTGTGAATTGCTCTTAAGGTATGCCTGTCACCTGTGTTATGATGAAAATCAACAATTATGAGCATTTGTATTTTTTAAAATATTTTTTGGGGCACTTCAGATACAAAAAAAAAAATCAATAAGTATGTTCTGATGATATTCATATTCTGGATTTGATATATATTGTTAATTCAATGCGAGCATTCGTTCCTTCATTCATCAGAAATAGTTTAATTATACTTTTCTCACTTAACCCTAAAGTAGTTGTCGGGTTTACATTAGTCTCAACAAACTGCAGGTGGCTCTCTTTCTAATATCAATATTTAGTAACATTACTATATGTCCAGATGCCCGCTGGACACTTTTACAGGTTGATCCACCATTTTGTTCACATATACAGGACATACCGATAATCTTAATATCCGTTTCAAAGACTCACATCGCACAAAGCATCGTAGTTATCTCTCCGGTCCAAATATTTGTAACAAAACCGATTGTAGCCTGCAAGGTTTCCTCTCTCTTAATACCCGGTTTCAAGTCGCTGCGGTACAAATCTACTCGGCTCTCTCTTTGTATTTCATAAGTTGTCTCTCTCTCTTCAGTATCCAATCATCCACATCATCGCAAGTATCCATAGGAAATGAACTCGTCTGTCTAAGGATGGCCTGTATGGGAATGAAATGTGTGTTTTCTTTTGCCATGGAAATACATTTCCCTTTGCATGTACCCCATGGATTTTAAATTTGTGCCTGTGTGATAATAAAAAGTTTCTCCTGTCAGTAGGCTTTTTTTTTGTTTTTTTTTTGAGGTTGGGAGGGGTTGATTTTTTTTCATGCTTCCCTCATTCTGTATTTATTTATTTACCTGTATTTCAGGGACTTGCATTTTACAAGTTTCTTTGTTAACCCCTATTTTAAGAAACTGTGCAATTGTATCCCTTCATATTTTCTAATTCCCCATGTAATCTTTACTTTTAATCCATTTGATTTTCTATTTGTACAAATTCATCACATTTGTAGACTTATTCAAGTTCTCACTGCTGTGTGTATACTTAATGCATTGATGGCTGAGTATTTCTTCTTTTGTCTTTTCATGCTAATTATTCCTAATCATTCCTTTGTTTTTCAACTTTCACAGTTATTGCCATCTTTGACTACGAAGCCACCAGAGACGACGAACTGACATTCGCGGAGGGCTCCCTCATCTACGTCCTCCAGAAAAACCCGGACGGTTGGTACGAAGGTGTTATGAACGGATATACAGGGCTCTTCCCCGGCAACTATGTGGAACTCTGCCCGTAGGATAACCACTTCACATTCACCAGATACAAATTTTTCTACGATAGAGCAAACTATATTTATGGTTTATGTTTAGAGTGTGCTGACGCAGACCGGGTTGTTTTTTTCTTCTTCCGGCGGCCATTCTCACTATATGCTAGTTGTGGCTATAAAGTAAACTCCTACCGCTTTCACTGTCATGAAAGACCCTTCAGTCTCAGATTAAGTCACCGTGTGATACAGAGCCATTTTCTTTAGACTGCAAGAGTGCACAATTTTTGTTATTTTTCGTAGGATTTACCCAATAACTGTGGATTTCTTTGAGCTGATTAGTCAACCGTGTGTTTTCATTACGTCTGTTTTGAGGTTTTTTTTTACTGCTTTAATTCCTCAGAGACCCTTAGTTTGCAAATAGTGTGTGGCATTAGTACAATACAGCACACACATTGTGTGTTTGACATCGGCCATTGAGCAGGTTGGATAACTCCCACACATAACACTGACTAATAAATCCAGCTACATTTATTTGTTCATAATTTGAATACATGTTATCTTTCTCAAGTAACAATCTTTGTAATGGTTTTTTCAAATAAGCTTTGTCATTGCGCAATGCTTGATTACTGCAACTCTACCTCAGAGAATAATGGAGTGTTTTAATGCTGGCAGTGGGTTGTACAAAAATTCCAAGTTTTCTAAAGTATTGTATGAACCACAAAATGTCGTTAAAACTATCAGTTAGTAACTATAGGCACTTGGTTGAGCTGGCAAATGTGTCGTTTATAGGCAAATATTAAAGTTAATCGTATATATATATTTATAAAAATTTCTTAAATCATTATTGGTATATGTTTTGGGTGAACTTTTTTCCTCCTTGATTCTTTATTACCGAATCCGATGCTTGCATTAGCTGGTGGTTTACAATGAAACATTTAAAAAAAAAATTAATTATGTGAATTAATTCTCCTTTGTAAGTTTTATATTATTTTGTTGTCTTCCACCTTTTTTTTGGCTCAATATCAGAGAAAATCTATTTTAATTTCCTGATTTTTGTCTGTGGCCTATGGAAATATTTTACTTCCAAACTGGGGAATTTTCAGCTGTGTAAAAATTGGACAAATTAGTATTGTTTAATCATTTATGTCATTAACCATTTTTTTTTCTAAATTAAGTAGTTTCAACTGCTGCCACTTCAAATGCCCTATAATGTTCAATATAAAATGTTTGCTATCCTATTTCTTTGACTAAAATATTC